>APFE031232203.1:62133-109444 GCA_000404065.3 Pinus taeda | reverse complement strand
TCATAATGACCCTCATGAGTTCTAAATGTTGTTTTCGAAATGTCTTCAGTCTTCATTCTGATTTGATGATATCCTGAATGAAGATCAAACTTGGCGAAGTAAATTGATCCATGCAATTCATCCAGTAATTCATCAATGACAGGAATGGGAAACTTATCTTTAATAGTGAGCTTGTTGAGCCCCCTATAATCCGGACACATGCACCATGATCCATTCTTCTTGTGCACCAATACTATTGGAGTAGAGAAAGAACTTTGACTAGGTTGAATTATACCAGCCTCTAGCATTTCTGCAACCATACGTTCAATTTCACTATTTTGGACATAGGGATAACTGTACGGCCTGATGTTTGGAGGCACACTTCCTAGAATTAGATGAATAGCATGATCATGATCACGAATAGGTGGGAGACCTTTGGGAGTCTCAAATTCCTTGGAATGATTTTCCAAGGATTTTTGGAGATCTAGAGAAATAGATGATTTCGATGTGGAAACATCTAGCGAACATAATTGTGCAATTACACCTCTTTGTTCCCTTTTTAGAAGCTTTGTCATACTGTTAAAGCTGATTATCTTTCTTGGTTTCCCTGCAATACCCATTAATTCAACTTCCTTTCCTTTTGCTGAAAAGTTCATGAAAAGTTCTTGAAAATTAAAAGCTATTGTACCCAAGGATTGTAGCCATTGGACTCCTAGTACAACATCAACACCTCCCATTGGAATGGAAAGCATTGGGCTAGTCAATACATATTCTCCCATGGATAACTTGATATTATGGCACTTTCCAGAGCAATTAATCGGTCCTCCATTTGCCACCATCACTTGACACTCTAGTGCTGGATATAGGAAGCAATTCAATTCTTTTTCTATCTTACAATGAATAAAATTATGGGTACTTCCTGAATCAATCAACACTATTACCTTTTTCTTCTTGATTTGTCCTTCAATCTTGATGGTTTGAGGAGTGGTAATTCTAGCCAATGCATTACAAGATATGGTAGGATTCATTTATTCTTTATCTAGGCTTTGTTCCTAGAGTATATCCTCTTCTTTGACCTTTCTTGCTCCTTTTCTTCTTCCTCTTCACAATCTATGTGGAATAATTTCTTCTTAGCACACTTATGACCTTTAGTGTATTTGCTATCACAATTGTAAGAAAGCCCTTTTTCTCTTTTTTCTTCCAATTGTTGTGGCGTCAACCTTATAGGTTGTGGAAGACTAGGGTCAACAACACTTCCATATTTATAGTTGTGAGTGGTATGCTTCCTCGTTGCCATAATTTTGCTTTCAATTTTTCTTGCTAAGCTGAATGCCTTTTCTAATTAATGAGGTTCCGAAAGGCGAACATAATGTTGGATATTATCCTTTAAAGTCCCTATGAACACATCAATCTTATTCTCCTCTGGAATATTTTTTACCCTTATGTTCAATTTTTTGAACTCCTCAGTGTGCTCCATTATTGAACCCTTTTGCTTGAGACTTATCAATTGGCTAAAAAAAGTGTTGCTTTTTGTATCCTCATAATGTGCTGTCAATTCTTCCGTAAAAATTGCCCTAGTGATAATTTGTTTACGAGAGTAAAGCCATTGATACCATACAAACTGATTTGGTTCCAAATATAAAGTTGTAATATGTACCCTTTTTATGTTTTGCACATTATTGAGATCGAAAAATTGCTCCATATGTAATATCCATGCTACGGGATCCTTGCCATCAAAGTTCCTCATATCGATTTTTGGAATATGGCGGGTCTTCAATCCAACATTAGAGTCTATGAAATCATGATTAACATTTATTTTGTTCACATCATGAGTTTCGTTTACTACCCTTTCACCATTAGTAAGTATTTCTTATAGAAAATTTGTCAAATCTTTCTTCAAATCTGTCTTCAGATCTGCCATGCTTGTCTTCAAATCTATTTTCAAATCATCCATCTTAGCTTCCACGCCCTTTATCTTAGATTCCATGCCATTTATCTTAGCTTCTGTTAGCTTTTGTGAGAGTGACATTTGTTGCACTTGGTCTTGTAATTTTGA
The DNA here is from genome assembly GCA_000404065.3 of Pinus taeda. Classification (NCBI taxonomy): domain Eukaryota; kingdom Viridiplantae; phylum Streptophyta; class Pinopsida; order Pinales; family Pinaceae; genus Pinus; species Pinus taeda. The sequence continues at coordinate 107,409 of APFE031232203.1, read as the reverse complement.
TATATCATGTAGCATTTCTTCCTCTTCTTCATGAGTCATGCTAGAGCTTTTAGGTTGCTTACTAGGTGTTTGCATTTTATTTTCTCAAGGCATCTGTTACTGATAATAATGCTCTACTATGCCCTTTGAATTCCTTCAAAATAATTTTTCAAACCAATCTTAAGCAAAAATTTAAAAAAATCTACACACCTTTTTCACTTTGTAGGAGCTTGATATTGCCTTTGATGTATCTCTATAATTTTGGATCATCTAGTTCTGAAATTGCGACCTGTAGTAGCCCTCTGTGTCCTCTTTCCAATGCCACCAGTCTGATCCAAATTGGATTCTCCAAGGAAGATTTATGCCAAATCTCCCACAATGACCTGATTATAGACTAGTTCAATAGAGCGAACTTGTACACCATGCCACATGTCCTTGTTTCAACCTTTGGCTCTAAAAAAGTATATACAAGAAGATACAGTTTGTCCTCTTTCTGTACCTTCTTATGAAATTTCAATCCGATGCTCATAGAGAAAGTTATGATGATTTTCCTCAGGTCACCTATTTGTAATGTAATTTAGGAGTCTTCAAAAAGACCGACTTCCTCAGATCATATCTCCACCATTATAGTGCAAAAATCTGTGAAATTTGGGCTTGAGGTTTAGTGCAATTTCTTCTCAAATGGGTTTTTTTTTTCGCTTCTAAAATGTCGCAGAAAAAAGTTATAGCGAAAATGCCATGATGACCTATTTGGAGCAACAAAACCCTATAATCCAAAGCTTTGATACCAAATGTTATGAAACTGGCTCACAAAAAGATAGAAAAGATAGATCAACGCCTTAGAATTCAGCCTCTTCGAGGGGGAAACCTCCTTTACATTACACAAATGAACAATTCTTGGATGATTCAAATGACAAAACCTCCTTTCTATATATAGGAGTCTAAGGAGTCACAATATAACCCAACTGACCTAATAATAATAATATAAAGGCACAAAAATAACAATAGAGGGTTTCTATGGGGCACAATAATAACAATATGTAGACAATAGGGGCACAAAAATATTAATAAGGGATACAACTACAATAGTAATGGGGTAATCACTAGTATTATAGGGACCTAACATTGTCCATCTATTGTTGTCGTGTGGAGGGGTCGTGTCTAGAGGTCGTGGCCACCGTCTTCTTCTTTCCCTGAGGGTGTATCATGAGGAAAACAAATTTCCCAGTTTTAGAAAGGAGCTTATTGCTTTGTTTTCAAGTAACTAGAGAGATGGTGGTAGGTGGTGCTACCTTCGGTACCCTGTACAACTTATTTCCCAAAGAAACAATAACAACGCAAGGTCTTGATTCATAGACAACATGTTGCTTCCACAAGTATGGTTGGCCTAATAATACATCAAAAACATCAAGGGGAGAAATGTCACATAATACCTTATCTATGAAGGGCTTGATGCTATATGGAAGGCGACACTTATGGCTCATGCAAAGATCCCGTCCTTGGTGAAGCCACCCGATGGTGTATAGTTATGGGTGTGATGCGGTTGGTAAGCCCAACCGCTTCATGGCCTTTATCAAAATGTGGTTCTTTTGGCTCCTGCTGTCGATAATGAACTATAGCGGGAGCCCTTTACCCACGTATAGGAGTAAAAGAGGTGCTCCTCCTCCTCTGGATCTTTGGGTTCCTTCTTCTCCATCGCCGTGGTGGCAATGGTGGCATTGGGCTCTGCATCGATAATCTACTTCCCTTTTTCATTACCCTTGTCGGGTTCTGACTCAAAGTCAGAACATGCATCGGATTCTGAAGCCTTTAGCTTGGCCATGAGTGACTGCTTGGATTGGCACTCACTTTTGCTATGATTGGAGCTCTTATGGAACTAACACCACTTTCCCATGTCCTTTTTCGGTTTCTTGGTATTGTTCTTTGTTTGTAGCTTCCATGTCATCTTGGATGTAGCTATGTAGATAGCCATGGTACTAGAGTACCAAATGTTTCTCAGAATCCTTGATACCCAACTTTGTCCGAAGGGTATGAAAAACATTGGTAAACTTTGGCACATGTTGTCCCCTTCCATGCTGCAACATTGTTCACTTTATGTATTTATCGTCTTGGCTCTCGACAAGGTAGTACTACTCCTTGATGACATCGTGGAACGAATTTTCAGTGGGTGCAACTAAAAAACGTGATGTCGTACTTTCATCGTTCTACTCAAAGTAGGTTTCCCACAAGTCCTTGATGTGGGGGGTAGCTTTAAGAAGAGAAAAAGTAAGCTTTTCTCAGCTAGAAAAATCATGAACATAAAAATATCCTTCTAGAGGATTTAACTATCTATCTACAATGTTTGCATCTATTTGGCCCTCAAATATGGGAATCTCAAAGTTTATTTGTACCTTAAAAGGAGTGGAGCCTTTAGAGTGGCTGTTGGATGTGGATGTGCCACTAGTGGGCAATCGTTGAAGGATGTGGGAAAGGTTATCCATTATCACGTTCCTTTGTTTCTTGAGGGCCTCCTCGAACAATATTTTGATAAGATATCCTACCCCCTCATCTTTATTTTCTTCCCCCATGGTGGTCGTCGGGGTTTGCAAGGCTTATCTTGAAAAGGTTCAACCAGATCAAGCCCTAACTCCTTATATCTCGACCTGATTGGTGACATGCAAAGAAAAATAGAGAAAGAGGAGACCGCTCTCATACCACTGATCGAGATTTAAATAGCAATGCAACAAATTATAGATATAACCATAAATATAAAAATGTAGTAGAAATAACAATTCATTTCATTAATATCAAATACTGAAATATACTTACAAACAGAATAGAAATAAGACTAGCTCGGGTGGAGGTAGCTTATCTTTGAGAAGAGATGTGGTGGCTACATGCCTCTAATCCGTGTTACGATGAGGCTCAAAGTCCTATTTATTACTGAGAAACAATGCAAAACCCTAGCACCCAAAAACCTAACCCTAGGAGATGAAGCGCCAAACTATGGGCTCCGTTTGGCTAAATTGGTACATCAACTTCTTGGGGTCGTAACTTTGGCATATGATATATGTTTGATGCACACAATACCTCGTTAGAAAGATATATTCGAGGAATACAACTTTTAAATGGTCAACATCGATCATTGGTTGATGTTGGTCTTGGTTTTCCCAAAAAAAGTTGTTTAGGGCATCAAAATGGCTTCAGAAGTTCACAACCCAAAAAAGTGTCAAAAATAGTAAATTTTGCTACCAATAAGGAAACTAAAAACTGAAAGAAGCAATGGTGGGGTCAAAGTGGAATAGGTGGGTGGCCACCAATATCCACCTCGATCATTCATAGGAGAAAACTTCCATATCCACATAAACATTGAGGGAAGAAATTTCTTGCACCACTCGAAGACCAGAACCTAACTTCAACATAGAGGTGTACAAAACCTAAGAAGAAAAAGAAAAAGAAAAAGAAAAAGATTTATTCGATCCTACTTGCAAAAGAAAAATATTTATTTGCCAAATCCCAATGATTCACCATAAAACTTTTCATAAGAAATCCATGCAAACAAAACAAAAATTAAATAGTAGCCAGGGCTCCTTCCATTCTCATTAAGTAAAATGAAAGAAAATTGTTTTTTTAAAAATATATCTAAAATTTTTAATAAATTTATTTATGAATATTAAAAATATTATTTATTAGTTTGAAAATGTTCTAATAAATTATATAATATTTAATATTAAAATTAATAAAAATCAAATTTACTATTTCAAGAAAAAATATCTAAAATTTGAAATATTATATATAAATATAATAATTTAAATTAATATATTTTTATTTTTTATTTTATTTATTTTATTTATTATTTTTATTTTTTTATCATAAATGATATTATTATTTTATTATTAATTTTAAATATATTTATTTTTATTATAATTATTAATATTAAATAAATAATTAATATGATTTTTTTTAATACAAAATAAAGTCACTTTAAATATATCTCACCTACTTAATCATTCTTTCATATACTTGATAGACATGTAAAATATTGTATTAAAACACAGAAAAATATTGGTTATTATTCAACTCAAAATTATAATTATAAAAAGGTATAATTTCAATAATTTTATATTTAAAATGTGATATAATTCAATGTTAATTATTTTAATGTGTAAATAAGATAATTTATGATAATTTATTTGCATGATGAAAGAGTCAATACTACTCAAATAGATTAAACTGAATACTACCAAAATAGATGAAGTTGCATATGGAGATGAAGTTGCATATGGAAAAATACATCTCTCAATGACATCAAAAACAATTTTTATATAGCTAACTATGTCCAATTAATTCCAAGGGTTTTAGTGTTTACGTTATCATTTCCATCATGTTTGGAGTGCAGAGAATACTTTATTTCTAAATTGAGAACACTTACTTGAAATACATTTTCAAAAAACAATTTTTATATAATTAATTAAATCTAATTAATTCTAGTATTAGTTTAATTAGTTTAACTAGATTGTTTTTTGCTTTGAAAATCATGGAAATTTAGGTAATATTTTGATAAAATTTGGTGATAAAATTTAGTAGGGATTTTTGTAAATCTTTCCAAAATTTGGGTGCACCACAAGTTTTTGATGGTGGTGAATCATTTCCACTATCAAAAACATGATTCAAAGACTACTACTCAAGGTGTCTTGAATTTTTTTTACCATGCCACTTTTGATGATGAGGGCAATTTTTCAGACTTTGTAAAAGCTTAATTCAAAAGGTTTTAGTGTTTGGGTTATCATTTTCATCATATTGATAGTGCAAAGTGTACTTTATTTCTAAATTGAGAACCATGGAAAAAAGTGTTTTTTTTTAGGAATTAAGTAATGAAAAAAAATATTAAAATTAATAATTTAAAAATAGAAATTGAAATTATAATATAAAAATAGATTTAGCATCTTCAAAAATTTACAAAGCATTTAAAATTTTGAAAAAATCCATAAAGCATCTAAAATTCAAAAACTTGAAAACTATTACTTAGATTTCCGTAAATTTCCACTGAATCATGGCGATGGCGGGTTTAGACAGCTTTGAGAAAAAGGAAAAAATAACTGCTTGTTTCGAGATTTTGATTTTGCCGCCACATACCAAGCTTGCAAATTTGAATCTACCGCCACATACCATGCTTGCTTGTTTATTTATTTCTCCGAATCCTTTCCTCCATTAGGGTTTGCAATACGATCATTCCATAGTTGGAGGAAAAGTACAGATTAGGGTTTCAGCCTGGTAAGAGCTCGTAACCATCAGATTCTTAGCATGGAGAATTCTAGGAAGAGGAACAGAGATGTGATAAGCGAGGGTGGCGATGATGAAGCATTCGGGCATAGATTACAACGCCATAATGAGGGCGAAGTGGCCGCACAGAAAAGAAATGCGGGACTTCCGTCCCGATATCAGGGCTTCATAGTTGAAGCCAGGAGATACAAGATTAGCCGAACTAAGCCTTGGAAAGGTATGACCAGTGAAGAGGCCATAAAATTTAAGGACCCAGGTGCTGCTGTAGAGGTTGCAGAAAGGATTCATGATAACGAACCCAATAATAAGCAGCAGGTTTCAGAGAATTTGATGGCGTCTAAGTGTTCGGAGAACGTGCGTCTCGAACAGTTTACTGTAGGTGATGTTGTTTGGGCAAGGACCGACAGGAAAGATGGCAGGATTGCTTGGCCTGCTAAAGTTATCGACCCAGAAAAAGATGCCCCAGAATCTGTGCAGAGCGCTTGGGTTCCTGGCAGACTTTGTGTTAAGTTTTTTAGGAGGAAAAGGAGCTCGGATTATGAATATGCATGGGTCAAAGATGAAATGATGTTACCTTTTTTGGAAGGAGAGAAGGAATTAGCAGCTGAGGGTGAGAAACTTTTGGAAAATGGTCATAAGGCCGCTCTGGATGAGTTTTTGGAGGCAGTGGACGAAGCCATTGAAGCACAATTTTCTTCCCAATGCAGCTTTCTGCAAGAACATGAGAAACATAAAAAAGGAGAAACGACATGCAACAGCTGTGGCCAGAAATTTCCAGCTTCAAAATTAATACAGTCCGTCAAGGTTAAACAGCTGGCTAAATCATCTAGGAACAACATGTTGATCTGTCCACGCTGCTGTAAGTTGTACAAGTTCAATCAGTACTGTGGCATTTGCAAGGAGGTGTGTAAGGGTTCCACATTGAAAAGAAGTTGGGTTCAATGTGGAGTGTGCAAGATCTGGGTTCATGGGGATTGTGATGCTATAAACACTGACCAACCAGAATACCTTGTTGAATATTCATGTCCTCAATGCAGGCTGAAGCAACCGGCCTTGGTAACCACTATGAAGTGTAAAATAAATGAGCCTTTCACTGTTCCAGAGCGCATAACAGTTGTTTGTAATGGCAAGGAAGCCGAGTATATGACTAGCAGCCACTTAATCCTCTGCAAATGCAGTGAATGTGAAAAAGGTAAGTCAATGAACCTGGCGCAATGGGATAAGCACGTAGGCTCTAAGATGAAGAAATGGAAACAAAGTGTTAAAGTCAAGGGTTCTACTCTTCTTCTCATTGATTGGCTCAACAGTGCCTCTGAAGCTGGGGCTCGTGGCCTTGGATTCTTTGTCAGTGAAGTAAAAACACCTATCAAAACCAGAGAGAGACAATTGATAGGATGGCTTCTGGAACCATATAAGCCAATTTATGAAACCTGGACAGCAGAAAGGTGTGCAATATGCCTTCGATTCGAGGATTGGCCACATGACAAAGTTATCATCTGCAATAGATGCAATATTGGAGTTCATCAAAGTTGTTATGGTGCAACTGAATCAGTGGACAATTGGGTTTGCAGAGTTTGCCAGAGAGCAGAAATAGGGATTAGGCCACAATACTGCTGTCTTTGTCCTGTAATGGGTGGAGCCCTCAAACCTACCACAACAGGTGAATTTTGGGTCCATGTTACTTGTGCTTGGTTGACCGATGAAGTAAAATTCGTGAACGAGGAAACTAAGGAGCCTGTACATAACATATTGAAAATTAATCCAGCCTCTTTTAGGAAGTCATGTGTAGTTTGTGAGAATACCCATGGATCCTGCATCAAATGTCTGGAATGTGATACATTTTACCACCCTATTTGTGCACTACGAAAAGGGTATCACATGGAGTCATTATCTTGGAAAGTTAGAGGCAAAAGTTTATATAGATGCATTTCATATTGCGCCTCCCATAAAGTTCCAAACCCAAATGTGGGTCTGATATTTACTGATCAGGATTGTATATTTACACCAAATCAAAATGAAACAGCTGCAGTGACACATTTAAAGGATTCAATAGATGAGAGTTCAACTTCAGAGGGTGATAATAACTTTAAGGAAGTTGAACTCTCGGAAATGGAGGAACAATCTGCATCCAAGTGTTGTGTTTATAATACTTTGAAAAAGAAATCAGGCATAAGTGCAATTCTTCATAAACCCGTGGGATACTCCCACCATGAGAGAGAAGTCATAGACAGATTGAATAAAAGACGAGAGGCAGGTCCACCACAACACTCTTCAAACAGAGAACGCCTTTTACAGAGCCAGAAAAATGAAAAGAAACGATTTTGCTTTGGGAAATCTGGACTACATGGATTTGGTCTATTTTCTATGGAGCACATTCGAGGAGGGGATATGCTGCTAGAATATCGGGGTGAAATAATAAGACATAGTGTTGCCAATGTGAGAGAAAAGATATACCAATCAAAGGGTAAGCATTCGACCTACTTCTTCGCAATCAACAAAGAAACAGTGATTGATGCCACAATGAGCGGGAATTTAGCGCGTCTTATCAATCATTCCTGCGCACCCAATTGCTTTTCAAGGATATTGGCAGTAGATGGTGTTGAAACTCGAATTGCACTCTTTGCAAAGAGAGACATTGAAGCTCGCGAAGAAATAACATATGATTATAGATTATCCAAGGATGGAATCAAAGAACGATGCATGTGTGGAGCTGCTACATGTCGTAAAGTTATGAACGATTTTTCATGAATTCTTTTTACAGGTATTCGTTTTTTCCTTTGGGAATATATTTGTTTTTCATATTATGTGAATTTTGAGAGAATTGTATGATTAATATGTTGCTTGAGTAGTAGAGATGATTGCAGGACTAATATGTGGATTGAGTAGTAGCTATTTAGAAATATTTAAACTGTCAAAGTCATCAGAATTTTACTCACCCTGAACTACACCAATGATAGTTTACTTATTATAAACCTTCCGTTTTTCATAAAATTAGAAAAATTATCTAAAATTTTCTATCAGAGCAATTAATTTATGATCCAGTGACAGTAAGCTGGTATACACCCTCTTTAACCACTTCATGTATGGATTGCAGGTGATTGCAGGACTTTTTAAGGCGCTGCATATTTATTTAAATGTAAAGATGACGATGGAAAGAGGTGCCTCTGGGAGGTGAGCAGCCCTGTCTACGAAATGTTTTGGTGCAGAGTCTATGCCTATTTGGCATTTTACCAAATATTTTGACGTAAAGCCTATGCTTATTTGTTCTTTTACCAAGTGTTTTGATGTAGAACCTTTGGCTTTTTACCAAATGTTTTGATGGAGAACCTAAGCCTATTTGGAATTTTATGTAGAAATTATGTGTATTTGGTATTTTACCAAATGTTTTGAGAGAGAATTTATGCATGGAATTTATCTTTGTTTGATGTTTTGATGTAGTCTTTGGCTTTTTACCAAATGTTAAGAGATAGAATTTATGCATATTTGATATTTTGATGCATAGTTTTTGGTTTCTGGTAAAATCCCAAAAACAAACATTATTGTACAGGGAAGCTAAATAAAATTTCTGAGAACAAAGATTTTCACACCAATAAAAACTTTATATTCATTAATAAGAAAAACCTGATACATATTTCTTCCTCTTTCTTAGAGGGATTCACCAAGAACTTTCACCAAAAACAAAATTACCCTGTCTCTTTTACAAATGATTTTTACACTGTTGTGTAAAATCTTCATTCACTGCTATGTGAAAAGTTTTTACATTTAATGCTGTAGAATAAAAATTCTTACATTGATTTAGTGTTGTAAAAAACAATTTTCTTACATGGGTTTACTTCTGTAAAATAAAAAAACTTTCACATTCACCCAAGAAGAATTTCTTACATGCCTTGGTGGTTTTTCACATCGCATTTAAACAAAGTTTTCATTTATGCTGCTCCTTCACACCATACATTTAATTATGCATTTCAATGCATATACTCGTCAAGAATTCGCACTGTTGTGCATTGGTTTTTCTCTCTACTTCCGGGAGCCCTTTCTTCTCTGGTTTTCTATTAGCTATAGTAAAAACCAAGTTGCTTGTCCACCCTTGTGCAAAAACTAATACAAAGTCAACACAAAACAAAACTATATGGTGTACATACCATATGGGTTAACAATAAAAATATTACATGCAGTAAAAACTTTAAATATTTTACCTTATTCTATGACAAAGTATTAAATGCATTAAATGAAATGTGCAGCAAAAACCAAAATTAATGTTCTGGCAGGTTGAATGAGATCCATGTTCGTTGACTTGATCAGACGTAACTCGGGTCCTACTGCCACACAACCCAAACGAAGTTTAGTGTCCGGGAAATGGGTGGTTTTGTGTTCGTACTCTCAGTTAGTCGGTGTGTTCAGAGTGTTCGGAGGCCTTAGTCGGTGTGTTCGGAGTGTTCGGAGGCCCTCTAACAAATACAACCTTTTGCGAAAAGCGGTGCGAAATGAACTTGTGGTTTTCCGGAAATGGTTTTGGTGGAGTAGCGCTGCAATAAATGCGCGTAGGTGAAATTACGGTCTCAACACTCCCCTTTAATTTCAAGTGTTGGGCATTTAGTCATACCCAAACATTTTCTCAAAAACTCAAAGCTTTTCTGGTCCAGTGGCTTTGTCAAAATGTCTGTAACTTCTTCCCTAGTCCTGCAATGTTCTAAGGCAATTTCTCCATTGCTCACCAATTCCCTGATGTAATGAAATCTTGTGTCAATGTGTTTCGTTCTCTTTTGAAACACTGAATTATTTGATAATGCAATAACTGAGCTATTGTCACAAAAAATCACTATTGCTTTTGCCTGCTCTTCGCCTAAGCTCCTCAACATCCTTCTCATCCAAACTGCTTGACATGCTGCTGCTGTAGTTGACACATATTCTGCCTCTGCAGTAGACAATGCTACAATGGACTGCAATGGACTGCTTCTTAGAAGCCCATGAGATGGCTCCTGAACCCATGTGAAAAACATAACCGGAAGTGCTTTTCCGATCATCTACACTTCTAGCCCAATCACTATCAGTGTATCCAATTAAATCTGAATGTTCTGAGACATTATATAAGATGCCAAAACTTTTAGTACCTTTAACATACCTCAGAATTTTTTTTGCTGCCTACCAATGTGCTTCTTTTGGCCTTTCCATGAATCTGGAAATCAAACTAACAGCAAACATTATGTCAGGCCTAGTTGCAGTTAAATACATAAGGCTGCCAACTATGCTCTTGTACAAACTAGGATCAAAATCCTTGCTGCTGTCCTCTCTGCTGAGTTTTAATCCCACTACTGTGGGAGTGATTGCTGCCTTGCATTCTTGCATATTAAATCTGCCCAACACTTCATTTACATATTTTTCCTGTGAGATAAAAATTCCATTTTCATTTTGATCTACTTCTATTCCTAAGAAGTATCTTAGCAAACCCATGTTAGTCATTTCAAATTCCTCTTTCATGACTGCTTTGAAATTTTCAATGAGGTAGTCATCATTACATGTAAAAATCACATCATCAACATATAACACAACAATTAGCAATTTACCATCTTTTTCTTTGATGTAGACTGTGGGTTTTCCCTCACATTTGTCAAATCCATTTTCCAGTAGATAGGAATCTATCCTACTGTACCATGCTCTTGGCTCTTGCTTTAGCCCATAAAGAGATTTCTTCAATTTGCACACTTTGTGCTCTTCACCTTTCTTCTCATAGCCTAGAGGTTGTTTAATGTAAACCTCTTCCATTAACACTTCATTCAAGAATGCTGACTTCACATCCATTTGGTAAACTTTTCACTTGTTTTGTGATGTTATGGATAGCACCGCTCTCACGGTTTCCATTCTTGCAACCGGTGTGAAAGTTTCCTCATAATCTCTCCCATACTGCTGCTTGTATCCCTTGACAACCAGCCTTGCCTTGTGTCTTTCAATCTTGCCTTCAACATTGCACTTGGTCTTATAGACCCATTTAACTCCAATGACTTCCTTACCTTTTGGTAGCTCAACCAACTCCCATGTTTTGTTTCTTTCTATGGCATTCATTTCCTCATCCATAGCTTCTATCCATTTCTTATATTTAATTGCTTCTTCAAAATGAATAGGGTCATCAACATGACAATACAAAGCAAACAAAGAATTCATACCTTCATCATAAATGTCACTTAAATTTCTGAATTTCTTACCTCTTTCATTCGGTGTGCAAGTGCTTGAAGATGCACTTGAATTTCCACTTTGTGGTGTGCTTGGAGAAGCACTTTCATTTCTCCTCAAAGGTGTTCCTTGCTGTCCTTGTGTTGGCGCTGCTGTTTGGGGATGTATTTCAACCATCTCCTCATCATCTTCATCATGAGAAAAACAATTTTTAACATTCACTGTTTTCTCTATGCTTCCATCCCAAGCTTCCTCCTCAATGAATTGAACATCTCTGCTCACAAAAAGCTTCTTGGTAGATGGGATATACAACCTGTAAGCTTTGGATTCCTCACTGTATCCAATGAAAATACATTTATCCCCTTTGCTATCCAACTTCCTCCTTAGCTGATTTGAAATGTGTGCATAAGCCACACATCCGAAAACTTTCATGTGGGTGACTCCTTTCTTTCTCCCACTCCATGCTTCTTCCAACACTTTGTTCATCACTGCTTTTGTAGGGCACCTATTCAAAATATATGTTGCACAATTTACAGCTTCAGCCCAATAATCATTTGGCAAATGCTTTGCCTTCAACATGCTCCTCGCCATATCCATGATGGTCCTATTCTTTCTTTCAGCAACTCCATTTTGCTGTGGGGTGTACCTAGCTGTGAATTGCTTATGAATTTCATTTTCTCTACAAAACTGTAGGAATTCCTTGGAGATATACTCACCTCCTCTATCAGTTCTCAAGACTTTGATATGCAGCCTACTTTGGTTTTTTACAAGTGCCTTGAAATTTCGGAATTTTTCAAACACTTCACTTTTGTTCTTTAGAAAATAAACCCAAGTCTTTCTGGTGAAATCATCAATGAATGTTAGAAAATATTGGTTGCCTGCTAGTGATGGAGTTTGCATTGGTCCACATACATATGAGTGAACAATCTCTAAGGGTGCTTTTGCCCTTCTGCTTTTCCTTGATGGAAAACTTTCTCTGTGTTGTTTTCCCAAGATGCAACCTTCAAAAAGGCTGTCTGGTTTCTCTATCAATGGCAATCCTCTTACCATTCCTTTTCTGCTCAACAAATTAAGACCTCCAAAGTTGAGATATCCAAATCTCAAGTGACACAACCAATTTTCATCCTTTAGCACGCTTTGGAAAGCCTCTTGGGTAACTGCTGCAATTACTTCTTTGTTTTTCAAATATGCTCTAATTCTGAGAGGGAACATCTTGTTCCTTGTCATTTTCACTTCAACAATACATCGTTTGTTGGGCGCTCTATCCATGATGGTGCATACATCGTTCTCAAAGAAAACATTGTACCCCTTATGGACAAGTTGTCCAATACTCAAGAGGTTACATCTCATTCCAGGGACATAGTAGACATCTGCTATGGTTTTCTTTTCGCCCTTCTTTGTAAATATTTTGACTTCTCCTTTTCCCATAACAGAAATTTTGCAATCAGTCCCAAGTGTAACTTCTGATTTCATGTTTTGATCTAAAGCAGAAAACAGGGATATGTTTCCTGTCATATGGTTGTTGCAACCTTAGTCTAAAAACCATATGTCTTCACTATTTGTTTTAGCCATGTTACAAGCTAACAACACATTATCTTGACTGATGTTTTCTCTAGTGACATTGGCATTTGGTCTATTACTCATATCATGCTGCTTCTTCTTACATTCATTGGCATAATGCCCATATTTTTTGCAATAATAACATTGGACATTGGATTTATCATAACTTTGTCCTTGAGCATGATGTTGTCCTCTTTGTTGGCTGCTACCTTGGCCTTGGTTCTGATTTAGATTGTTGCCTCTTCCTTGAGCATTTGCTAGACTGTTCCTTCCACCTCTGTTTTGGCTTCTGTCTCTTCCTCTCTTGTTTCCTCTGCCTTGACCTCTTCCTCTTCCAAAGGACATCTGGATCTTGAAAGCTTGCTCTAGAGATGAGTTTTCATTTCTACTCAACCTCTGCTCATGTGTTATCAGTGATGCATGAAGTTCATCAACTGAAAAGTTTGAGAGATCCTTTGTCTCTTCTATGGTGGTGACAATCACATCAAACTTTGAGGGTAGGGCCCTTAGTAGTTTCTCCACAACCCTCATTTCTTCAAGAACTTCTGTATGAGTCTTCATTTGTGTGACCAAACCAATCACATGTGTGAAGAATGAGTCAATATTATCTGACTCTTTCATGTTCAGATTCTCAAAATCTCTCCTCAACAACTGTAGTTTTGCTGTCTTCACTTTCTCCACGCTTTGATAGGTTGTCTTGAGGGTTTGCCATGCTTTTTTGGATGTCTTAGCTGTTGCTCTCCTTGGAAACACACTCTGGTCCACTGCTTGATACAAAAATACAAGGGCTTTTGAATCCTTCTTCCTATTGCTCTTCAGTAGATCTTTCTCTGCCTGAGTTAATCTATTAAACTCATTTTCATCCGCTGGTTCTTCAAAACCATCTTGAACTAATTCCCATAAATCTTGACAGGCAAACAGGGCTCTCATGGTTATTGCCCAATAGTCATAGTTTTTCCCATTGAACTGTGGGAATTGAGGATTAAACATACCCATGCTGGTGCTAGTGCTGGCCATTCTAGCACTCTTTAACTATGCTATAAAATGCTTGACTGTGTATTAAAATAACTGATTGTTTCTTCAGCAGCAACACAAAAAAAATCTGAGAAATACCTGGATCATTTTATCTGAGACTTCACTTTGCTGGAGAAGATTTACTGCTGCAATAAAAGGAATCTTCCTTCAGTTTCTTTATCACCCTCAAAGAGCTCTCATACCATGATGGGAATTTTCTGGTAAATTCCAAAACAAAAATTAACTGAATACAGAGCAATGCTCTGTTTTTCTCCCCAAGATCTTTTGCACAGGGAAGCAAATAAAATTTCTGAGAACATAGATTTTTCACACCAATAAAACCTTTATATTCATTAATAAAAAGCATGATACATATTTCTTCCTCTTTCTCATAGGGATTCCCAAAGAACTTTCACCAAAAACAAAATTACCCTACCTCTTTTACAAATAAACAAAATTACCCTGCCTCTTTTACAAATGATTTTTACACTATTGTCTAAAATCTTCATTCACATTTACTGATGTAAAAAGGGATTTTACATTTACAACTTTAAAATAGATTTTTCTTACATGGGTTTACTGGTGTAAAATAAGAAAAGAAATCTTTCACATTCACCCAAGAAAAATTTCTCACATCACTTGCTGGTTTTTCACATTGCATTTAACCAAAGTTTTCATTTGCCCTGCTCCACACCATACATTTTAATTATGCATTTCAATGCATATACTCCACAAGAATTTTATTTGCACCGCTGTAGATTGGTTTTCCTGTTATTTTTTGTGCTTCCGGGAGCCCTCTTCTTCCCTGGTTTTCTATTCGCTGCCGCGAAGCCCAGTTGCTTCTCCACCCGTGTGCAATAACAATACAAAGTTAACGCACGAAACAAAACTATATCGCATACATTTTTATGTGTTAATACATGCGGTATGAAAACATAAAATTTTTATCTAAGACTATCACACATTCATTTAATAATGCATTAAAGTTAGAACCGGTGGTTAAATCAAAAAACAAACTCTGGCAAGTTGAGGGAGATCTGGTCTGTTGACTTGATCGGACGCATTTCACATCCTTCAGACACACAACTCAAACAAACTTTAATGTCCGGGGATGAGCAGTTTTGGAATTGTACACTGGACGAGTGTCATTTGGTCGGGGTGTTAGGAGGCCCTCTGACAAATACCACAAATGCGGTGCGATACAAAACGGGTGGTTTTCCGGAAATGAATGCCGCCCAGGGGAAATTAAGGAGTAGTCTATAACTTTTTGAAAGCCTTTTCGGCGGATTTTTCCGGTCAAAATCCGGCAGCAATTCATTGGAATCCCAAGTTTGATAGCTAGTTTCTGCACAATCAATGGCTCCTAGGGGTTTTTCAGGGCGCTGAATCCAAATATACAGTTAAAAAACCATTTTAACTGCTAAAAATCAAGATTTAACCTCATTTCTTCCGCCGGATTCCGTCACCGGAATCTCCAAAAAGTCGCATTATAGACAACTCCGGAAATTAATATTTCAACCATTAATTCGAACGTGCTGTGTACGAGGGACTTGAACACCAAGGCAATGGATGCTATCAGTCGTTTTCGAAACAAAACATTGGACGTTGATGTCAGCATCATTTGCTGCAACTGAGCTGAGACGTTGCAAGATTCGAATAGCCGATCATAAAATGGTACTGTCTTTTGAATTTAGCATTTAAAAGGTGGACGAACTGGAACGAATTTTGAAATTGCAAGTATTTGCTTTAGTGACAGAGACGGAACACCATATGGGCAATGAGCTGTCCCAAAACAGTTGGCTATTCATGAAGCCTCAACCAGGCAGAGTGAAGTGAATGGGAGACTGCACTCATTGCAGGATCATAAAAAAGAAGCACGATCGCCCAAGCGGTCTCTTCGTCGTTCTCATGACTACATTTGACGATGTACAACTAAAACAGCCATCATTTCGAAGTACCCAAAAGTAAATTCAACTGTGAACGAAGAATCGATGGCTTTACATTAAACTAAACATTACCAATCACCATTTTGATAGGATGTAAACTCATGTTTTTAATTGCAGATATTTGCTCCAACGGTCCACGAATTCATGAACTGCTGAAGAATTCATGCCAACGTCCTCCATAAGTCCAGCTCCCAAATACTTTGTTGCCCAAAGACTTGGCCCACAGTTATCTGTATTCAAAATTCCACGATCCAACCTTTTTTTTCAGCGATGGAATGCAAGGCTCTTCAACAGTTGCACGTCTAAATCCCCAGTGCTATAAACCAAAAATCTGTATGATGCTCCAATCTCACACATTTTTGCATACAATATTCACACGTCGAGTATATAGGTTGTGATGTTTGAATTTTTCTTCTTCAAATATGGCACACAATGATAAATAAATAAAAACTAGATTTCTTGATATTCACTATCTAAGTGAAAAACTTCGAAAATGACAAGAGAACATGGATTCATATTACTGCTGAAGTAAACTAGCTGGCACATAAATTTTAGTAATATCATTCTTTAGTAAGGAAGCACATCATTTCAGACTTCTTTTAGAAGTACGAAAGGGTCTTCAAAATGAGAGCAAATATACACCAGTAGTTAGGACGCCTTCCCGCAGAGACCATGTATACCCATACACTCCAGGTATGTCCAGTAGAGCTATAAGGGACAATGTTTACCTTCCATTCGACAAGAAATCTAACAAGTAACTTGTGGCCCCACGGTAGCAAAAAAGGAACTAACAATTTCAGATTTCTGGTTGTTGACAAATTTTTTCAAATCTAGATGATTAGCGGAGTGGGCGTGGAATTAGGTTTGAGGAATCTATATTCTCAATAAAATGAATGGTTGATATTTCAAGCCAATGGAATATTCTTTGTCTAATATATGATTGGATGCACAATATGAAAATATTTTCCAATTGTTTTTCAGTTTCATATGTCTATCATTTAATTTAGTTGAGAGGCTCATTCTACAACCCAATGTGAAGGGCACATGTAAGTGTACAACCCAATGTGAAGGGCACATGTAAGTGTGTCAGTCACTCTTAAAATAAAAATAAAATGTTTTCTAAATAGAAAAGAAATGCCCCTGTAAAAAAAGAAATGTACTATGCATACTTAATTAGTTTTCCATATGACCTAATATAATTTCATGTAAAGTAATTAGAATTAAAAAGTTTTATGCATACTTGGTTGGCTTTCCATATTACCTAATATAATTCCTTGTAAAATAATTAAAATTAAAGAGTGCTATGCATATTTAATTAGTTTTCCTTATGACCTAATATAATTTCATATAAAGTAATTACAATAAAAAAAATATATGTGAATATTTTTCAAAAATATTTGAAGATATGGTATGAACTTGAAATATTATATATATCTATTATAGAAAAAATGTTAAAATGAATATTTTTAATGTTGTATAAAAATATCCAAGGCTATCTTATAAAAAAAAATGTTTTAATATCAATTAAATATTGAAATATACTTGAAAATATATTAATAACAAAAAACTAATTTAATGTATGTTGAATTATACATGTAACCTCTATAACATTCTAAAATACAATTTAAACAATAAAACATTACACATTATAGTTTACACTCTAAAATAATTTTACATTCTAGATTTAAATCAATTTGATCCCTCTCCACTCGTATCAAATTTGTACTTACAATAATCTATATTAATTTATTAGAAAAACATTTGTAAAAAATGATTGTAGTTTTTTCAGATTAAAATCTAACGGTACTTCTCTTCGTTTCCACTCGAATGGATTAACATTCAAGACCGCACTTCCCTCCGTTTCCATTCGAATGGATTAGCATTCAACTGATAATCAATTCAATGGATAAATAATTCTTCAATTCCTCAGTTTTTGTGTCATTACCATTTCTCCCTTGCTATTATTGGTCAACAAAATTTTATGTAATTAAAGTGATGCTATGCCTTGCATTTTTAGGTTCAGTGGACGAGTTTTTTCCGAGAAAGAAGTTTTCCTAAATCCCAATTCTCTGAGAGGGTATGAATTCATTACTATACTAGAAGTGGCGTGCCCTCTCACCATCTCATGGGATGATATGATCACCTTAAGCCCTCGCCATGGTAATTGCACTGATCTTGGGGTTGTTCAATTAAGTGATCGAAATTTCTTCCCAAAGTTAGAAAGACTGCATCATCGTGGAATGGCAAGGAAGTCGAATCTGCAGAGAAAGAGTTGCGTGTTTTCAGAGGGGACAAGAATGTCTTGATGGACATCCAATTGGTTGGTTTCGCACGTCTATCAAAGGCCTCGAGAAGAATAATGAAATTGTTTTATTTTATCCAATGAAAATCTCATTGTTGACCATATGGATGGATCGATTTTGTAAATCCGATGGAGTGAAGGTAGTGATGACCGATCCGGCCAAGCGAGATGAATTTATATCTACTAGGAGAGCCACTATGATCTCGCTAGTTATTGCTAATTATGGAAAGCCATGCGAGCCTTATAAACTGAGGACAGAAAGAGATTGTGTTCAAGTCTAGTGTTATTCGTAGTCCTTGTCTTTTTATTCATGTCGTTAGATTTATGTCAAATCTACATGTTTTATGTTAATTATTCAATGTGCATTAATGTATTTTTTGGTGAATCTCTTTGAGAGATGAATTTATATCTACTAGGAGAGCCAGTATGATATCACCTCTTATTGCTAATTATGGAAAGCCATGCAAGCCTTATAATCTGAGGACAGAGAGAGTTTATGTTCAAGTCTAGTATTATTCATAGTCTTCGTCTGTTTATTAATGTCCTTAGATTTATGTCAAATCTACCTGTTTTATGTTAATTATTGAATGTACATTAATGTATTCTGAACATTTTTTGGTGAATCTCTTTGAGACTATTGTTGGCATCATCTTGTTCAATGTGGGTTGGATATCTCTGTAACAGAAGCCACAATGAAATTAAAGCGTTGATTTGGAATGTAATAGGAACCTTAATGAAATGCAATTATTTGTATGGAAAGATCTTTTATAAGAGTATTAATATTTTTATTTATATTAATTTTAAATTAATAAATTAGTATTTAAATTAATTGATATCTAATTTATATATTAATATTTAACACGATAATATGACATCTTTAAATTTACACTTCAGATAAGAATTTTAAATTGACAAAATGATTAACTAAATGTTATGGGTTCCAACTACATTGGTTGATGTAATTGTGCTAGTCTTAATACTTATATCAAATCTGTGAAGTTCATAAATTTTTTGGCAATGAACTATAGCCCTGCAATTCCTTGAAGTTGATTTTTTCAGTGACGAATTGAGGGCAACTATAGTACGTTTATATTTAGCAAAATGCTTACGGTTGGTTACTCGAGCCCCCACCGTGTGCGACCATTCAATAATGGTTGAGTTTGAGCTGGCCCTTGTAGCGTTACGAAGATTTTCGTCGATGGTGTGGTCACTTTTTACCTGAACGTTTTAATCCATACTACCATACGTCAACTGTGAAAATTCATTTATTTTGGCCATTATCGAGATGACAAAGAAGCCATAAGTACGTATACACTTGTGCATTGATGTTGATGAGGACGCAGACGCTGTTGACGAGCCGTAGGGAATCAATGGCTCCTGGACAGAGCTGAATTTCCCCATACCTTCGACAGTGTTTACGCCGATTCCGAACAAAGGGACGAATTTGTTACTCGCCGGGCTGAAACAACCTGAGGGTCCGATATTGCTAATCAGAGAAATCAGATTCTATTTTCAGCCGCTAAGAATGATTCGAGAATGGGAGACATGATGCTCGTGTCTACATGTAACTGGAGTGTGCTAATTGCTCCCGCCCTCATACAGACTTTATATAGTTTACCTTGAGCCTGCTTCTAGTACCGAAAACGGGACGCTGCTCGTTATGTAGTTTATATTGAGGCTGCTCCGAGTACCTAAAATGGGATGCTGCTCATTTTCACCTGTCGGGATGTGTTACTTATTCTGACTTTTCAGGCTTTTTTTGTCTTTTGCATGTCTTATATCTAGAGTGTTTACATTATATGTAATCTGCATGCGTTTCTATTGGGGAATAACTAATATAGTAAATAGTGCGTTGTTTTTTAAAATTGTAATTTACATGGACATGCTAGAAATCTAAGATTACTCTTTTATTAGGAGACCTAATCGTAGATATAGGACACTCCGTTCCTCCAGGTTAGCGCCATTGAATATCATGATCAGTGGAGTCCTAACCGGCAACCCTTATCCCGATTGCAGATTCTCTTCAATTACTTACGGGGTTGTTTGGGCCCACTTCTCGTCTCCGTTTCCAGAAACAGACGTTGACCTTACTCACGGAATTGTTTGTTAGTCGGAAAACTTTTGCAGTCTTATCATTTACAAATGTGGTACGTACGTCACAATCTATTGTTGTCTCCGCGTCATCGGGTGGGAGGAGCTCGAGATTCGAGATATGGAATTCAATTCAACCTGCTGAGCTACACAGTCCCCGCGGGTCCTAGCCTGTGCACAGAAACACAACGAAGTTGTTCAAGCATTATAATTTTGGGTCGAGGAAAAATATCATCATCCTCCATCGGGTGGTTGCCTTCAGCCCTCGTGCTCGTTCTAACTCAATTTATTTTTAAGTGTTAAATTTTTTATTTAAAATTTATAAAAATGATGGGTTTAGATTTATGAAAAAGTTAGTATTATTTATAAATTAAATTGTTATTAATTTAATTTATATAAGCAATTTATACTTCTTAAGTATTTTTGTAGATTTAGGAAAAAGTTAGTATTATTTATAAATTAAATTGCTATTAATTTAATTTATTTAATCAATTTATATTTCTTAAGTATTTCTGCTCTATTATGGGTATGATTATTAATATTTGACAAAACAAAATTTATGATTATCAAATTCAAGAAGGAGACTTACACTAGTTTTATGTATGACAATAGTAACTTCGAGGAAGTGTCTTCATACAAGTACCTAGGAATTGATATTCATCACAAGTTCAACTGGAAGAACTATAGCATTGAGAAAATGATTAGTGGGGGATGGAAAGCTTATTTTCGTCTAAAATAATTGTAAAACTGCAAACACCATAATGTGGGATAGAAAGAAGTTCCTCTTTGAAACTTTAGTCACTCATGTTATCTTATATGGATGTGAAGTTTGGGGTTGTAGCATCTCTATAGAATCCTGCAGAAAGATTGGGCAAATCGAGAAGTCTTTTATAAGGTATAGATCAAAATTAAAAGAAACACACTCTATCATATTCTCCTTATAGAAGTGGGTATTTCCACTATTGAGAGCCTAGCTATGACTAGGCTTCTGCTGTACAAGCACAAACTCAATAACATAGGAGACCATAGACTTCTTAAGCTAGCTTTAAATTCTAGCCAAAACCACCTAAGGCTCAAAAGAGGTTGGTATAAAGACAAGAGGGCCTGGTTAAACCATTGGGAGATTGACCAGAATGTTGCATTGCAAAACATTAATAACATTAAAAATATTGTTACATCTAAGTTAAAAAAAAAAAGTGGTGTGAGAAAGATTTAACAACGAAAAGAAAAATAAGATATTATAAGGAGGTTATCAACCCCACCCTAGAAGATCAAAAGTATCTCTTTGTTTTATCTAGCTCAAAGAAGAAAATTAATATAGTCATGACTAAGGAACTCTAATGACCTCCATAGTGAAACCCGTCATTGGGAAGTTCCTAAAACACCATGGATGGGAAGGTTCTGCCACCTCTATGAGAATACAAACATCAAGTATGAAAATAACTTCCTCTTAGAGTGTCTTGAGTACAACCACATTAGATCTCAGTTTCAAAATCTTTGTTACAATACTGGCCTTCCTAGCCTTTTACGTTGTTACAATTATAGTGAGCTCGTGAGGCTTCTCCCCAAGCTTTTTGAGCATAGGAATAAAATCTTAAATCAAACTAAATAATTCATTTCTTTAGGTCCTATAGACCAAAGTTTGTTGTGTCCTGAGTACAACCACGTTAGATCTCAGTTTCAAAATCTTTGTTACAATACTGGCCTTCCTAGCCTTTTACGTTGTCACAATTACAATGAGCTCGTGAGGCTTCTCGCCAAACTTTTTGAGCATAGGAAGAAATTAATGCAAAACTAATAATTTCATTTCTTTAGGTCTTATAGACCCAAGAGTTTTCTATAGTTGATCATTATTCATCATATCATCATCTACGATTCATCATCATCGATCATCATCTACATCATATATCATCATCTCCATCGAGTCAGTTTTCATCCATCATCATCATACTCATCAATATATTCAATCATCATCATCATTCATATTCATTTATTATTTTAAAATATATATATTATATTAATTGGCATATAATATTTTTAAATTTAAAAAAAATATATTATTTTTAATATTAAATTTTCATTAATTATTATTTATTATTATTATTGATTATTATTATTTTTCCTGAAAGTTTTTGTGATTATGAGTAATGTGTAATAGGTTCATGTGCAAGTTTGATTGGATTGAAATAAGGATAAAATATTTTCTAAATAAAAAAAGTTGATGGTAATTAAAAACAAAGATGAATATATTTATTTAATTAGTTAGTTTTAATAACAAGAATTATTACCACTAAAAGATGCAATAAGAAATCTTACTCTCATTCTAATAAAATATTTCAATGTTAATGTAAAATAAAATAATTTTATGTTAATTTTAAAAGGGATAAAAGTAAAAAAGATATTAGTGTGGAGAATTCTACACTAAAGTTGGCACATGTACCTTATAAAATAAAAATAAAATATCTTTTAAATAAAAAAATTAATATTCATTATATTTAAAATCAAAGTATATCTATTTTAGCTTTAATTTAAAACATTATTGTGCCAATTTATTTAGCCCAATATGATAGAGATGTTGTAATTTTAACATTTTGATTAAATGAGTTAAGATCTCTTTCAGCACTTGGTGAGTTAAGATGTATCTAGGCTAGTACAATATCAATAACCATACTTCACCTTGATTTATTATTGACATTACAACCTAGAAAATGCAGTAAAAATATTTCACAATACAGGATTTAGGTAAACTATTTAAATGCCCAGAAAGAATAAATAATTGAAAGTAAAAAAATTCAATTATTTACTATCAGAATAATAAAAGAGAGGCTAAGTTTTTAATATAAAATTAACATGTGGCATTTAAAATATATTAATAATAAATAAATAAATGTGTTATAAATGAAATATTTCAATACAAAAATGGTTATAACATTTTAATTAATCTTACAATTAACATTTGGTTCACTAACGTATATTTTGGGTCATTGAAATCTAGTAAAGATTTGTTAGAATGTAAGTTTAGATGTGTAGTCTTCACAATCAAAGTGCTCAAAGAGATTTTCAAGGTGTAAATCCATTTATAGATTAAAAATGCAATTTAAAGAATGAAAAAATTTATGCTGCACTCTAAAAGAAATTACTACATAAAGGATTTAATCCCTTTAGAACGTTCACAGATTCAAAGTTCAAATGAATCTTTACTAGTCAATATTGAACCTATTTTATAATGGAGAATATATCAACTATTTTCTAAATTTTCTAACAAATCCATTAAAAACTTTGAGATTTAAATATATAGACGCATTATTTTAAATATGTAAACATTATACATTTAACTCTATTTAATTAAAAAAAATATACATTTGTGGTAGCTTTATGGGAAACCTCTTTAGATTTAACCTTTTACTTAGTAGGAAGAAACACATGTTCTTAACCAATGGTCCCTCTTGGTTAATATGTAATAATAATTAGCTATAGAAAAATTACGACATGATATTTTTATTACAATATGGTAATATATCTAATAATATATAGTAGGTATAGTGTACAATTCTTCCTCAAATTTGAGAAGATTACTGAAAGTTGTTAGAGTTTTTATGAAATGGCTAGGAAGAATGAGTCCATTTGTACTATTTTTTTCAATTAAAAAGTGTTTATTATCATAGACTTGCACCCTATTAAGATTTTATCCTTAAATTTGAAGGGTTTCCTAGATTTTCAAAAGTTTATCCACATAAAATCTCTTTGAGGAGGTTGTTCGAAATTGATTTTTGAGAAGGATATTTAAAACATATTTTGTGCCACCTCCTATTCTTAAATTTGGAGAGGATTCCTAAATTTTCAAGAGTTTATCTACATTAAATTCAAGGAACTTACATTATAGTAACCTATTTTGATCTGACGAGGTTGCTTAAAATTGATTGTATAGAACGTCCTTTAGTTTCAAAAGGTTATTCTCAAGAAATTTAGTTACTTAAATTCCATTATATTGAATTGTCAATATGTGGCCATAAACTTATAAACACCAACATTGTATGTGTGGAACTAGTACATAAATGATTCTGAAGCTAGGATAGAACTCTTACTATCTAATGCTTGAAGGCATTAACTAGCAATAAATAGCTAGCAATAAAATTCTACCAAACAAAAAATAAAAGGTTTAGAGACTTTTGTTGGATCACTAAGTTTATGTTTTTAGTAGCACTTTATTTGGCACTAAGGCATAAAATGATTGTATGATTCCTTAAGAAGCACTTTCATTTTTCAACCTCTAATTCCTCTCTTTTATAGGGGGGATCCACACTTTATAGTTAAAAGATAAAATTTAATCAGGAAGAAAGTAAAATGCTACTCGTTTGCATGATCATTTGGATTATGTTTACAAAAGAATTTTATGAACTTTGATCACAGTACTTTGTTCTGTATAGACATCAAATAGTTTTGCAATTCCTTAAAAAACACTTTCATTCTTCAACCTTCAGTTCCTAACCTCTATAGGGAATCCACACTTTTTCAATGAAGAACATGTGAAGGTTCAAGAACTAAAATTATATAGAATTAAAATATTAATCTACATAACATAAATATGAATATAAATTTATCTAATTGCCTAATCTAACTAAGAAATCAATGAATTTGCAATCCAAATCAGGTAGGGGGGCCTACCTACTGACTTGCTCTACAAAGGAAAACTATATTATAAGTAATTTGCTATGAAATAAAACTCAGAATAGCATCACTTATATTAAAAGAGGAATACACAAATTCACATTACAATCAAAAAGAAAATTTGCATAGACTTATCATGGATCCATATATGCCTTGTCATCAAGCTACAATATACACCAACATATGGCCTTCATATTGGACCATTTGAACAATTTTGTAATACACAAATAAACTACTTTCTTGAGCAATTCGTTAATATTAAAAACATTGACCTTTGACCTTTACTTATTATAGATGTTATATAATATAGGGAGGGTGTATTGAACAATGAATAACTCACAAGGGCACACATACTTGTTAATTGCTTGCATCCAAAAAATAGAGTAGGGCATAATGCCATTGGAAAATATAGCTCTCGCTAACATGGGAAATTTCTTGTATTTGGGATAGGATATTTTCATGACATGGCATGCATGAAAATATCCATGCCACATTCCAAAACCTTGAAATTGATTAATTTTTCCATTGTTGTTGTGTTGTATGCATTACTACCCTACATTTGATTAGAGAATTAATTGTCGGTTGGTGCCTTCCTTGTCAAAAAGAGGAGCATTCCAACCAAATTTATTCTATCTCAAGCCACATAACAATGAAAAGCATGTGACATATTTCACCTTAGGGTGCATAGATATGAAAACTAATGATTTTGGTTACTAGATCATTACTAGGGTTACAAGATCTGATACTAATATTATAAAAGGAAAGCTCTAGCTCAAATAACTCATTAAAAATCAAGAAAGAGCATTGAATTTAACAACATTACACCTCATCAACATGTGATGACAATAATGAAACTAATTGTAATAAAATTGGAATGATAATTGGCTACAAGAGGGAGTAGAAAAGGAAAAAATCAAACTTTTTATAGTAGCAAAGGCCTCAAAATGACAGCCCAATGTTTCCCCCATACTAAGACTTTGCAAATCTTCATGTGATCATCAGTGAATAGCCAAAATTAGGTATATGTGTATGTATATGTACCCATATATATATTGATATTATGTTCATATATATGTCAGCATATATATACCAATATATGTACAAGTATATATACACCAAAATAATATTATATAGATATCATATATTATATATAACAACATATTATGGAAATATATATACTCACATATTATGTTTATATTTATCTATTATATACAACAACATACGTGCAGTAGTAGTATATTTATTAAATACATATTCCGTTGGTATAGTGGTGGTGGTCCTCATTGGGTAAGAACAATACATAGATAGATTAAGATATTAATACTTTAGTTTAGGGTTATATTGTAGTAAAACAACAACCGCCCATTTTGTACTTAATCCATAAAAAATGGGGACGTTTTTAAGTGTGAATATCCTACTTATATATATAATTTTCTCTTTGTAAAATTGTGATCGATTTCCACCTTGTACATATTTCATAGAAAAATCACTTATAAAATTTTCGACAAAACAAAAAATTCATAACGTTTTAAGTGTGTCATTGATTAATAGTACTTCTTCCCACCTCTTGAGACATGAATATCTCAGATAGTTCTCTCTTTCCTTGGAATTGTTTTGGAAAAACCCCAAGATGTGATAGAATCTTGTTCGTCAATTAACAATCTTTGTTCCCATCTTGGCTTTCGTTTATCAAGTTGACCCTTCCACATTCACTTCTTAATCATCCCATGACAAGACAAACATTTTCTTGGCAAAATTATGGATATTTTTTTGGAAAATTTTATGTCAATATCACCTTCACCCATTCACTTCTCAAGAGTTTTACCTTACGTGAAACCCCGCAATCGGATGAAACAATTTCTAACAAATCTCTCGAAATATTTTATCTTTCACACTCCATTAGTTCTCATACCTCGACCCTTTTTAAATGTTGAGACCTAAGTTTCGCTCGAGAAATCCTTCCTGGGATGACATGACCATTTTTTCTACATGGAATGATTTACACACATTCTTATTAGATGCTTCCATGTGTCGAGGAAAATATTTGCATTTTATTAATGTGTCTACGAAAATATTTAATTGGCAAAGTCAATGGAGAATTCAATTATGAGGGGATACCATCATTGGTTAACATATCTAGTGAGAAGAAGCTATTGACAAAACCAATTGGTCTAAGAGATAAATAAAATTGAAAAGAGGAATCCAGCAAGGACACATAGTATGCTAAGGATAGAGAAGCGAGAATTGATGGAGAGTTGAAGGAGAGAGATCAGCAGGAAGGGAGATAATAGAAACTAAAGGGGAAGGGGGGAATAGGTCATTGCCAATTGGTATAAGGTTGGACATAGGGATGACTCCTTTTGACAAGAAATAGACAATATTTAGTGACCTTGAACCTGATCCCATTGGTGATAGAGAAAGATACTCCATCAATTCCTTGGAGACACCATTGTTTGATGAGGGAAGGGATGCGTGTACCAAAGATACTGCCTAACAGGAATACCCTTTGGCGTATCTCACTCAAAATTGATGGGGACACTGATGAGAATCATTGGATGATATCTGAGGGGACTTGCATACCTGTCTCACTGCCACATTGTTTGCATTTGCAACAGAGTTTGGTGTTTTTCCTCGATGCCTTCATCACGAGCAACAGTACATGAGAGGCTCACTCGAGATAGTTATAGAGAGTTAGTTAGGACATAAGGTATCCTGAGAGAGACTTCTCACTGGTGGCATTTTATCAGGGCATGAGATGACAGGTACAGGCTTTGCGAGTGCACGGTTTGCTACAGAGGTAGCGTATGCTCCACCCTTAAGTTCACACCTAGGGAGGTCACCGTGAGTGAGATGCAGGCTGCACTTTCGGTGGGACAACCCAAGTTTTTATGTGAACATGGGGTATAAAGGATGATAGTCCTCATTAGCAAGAGGATGCCCAGGTTCCAGGAAGTAACTAGGTACATCATCAAGAGATGGGATAACAAATTTTGTTGTGTGGTTTGGTAGGAGTACAATAGTTTGTCATACGTGGGACAAATTATTAATTTGGATGCCCATCCATTGGATACATAAAAGGGTCAAAGATGAGGCACAAATGGGTCTCAATAGCTAACATCATGTCACAATAGCAGGCAGTGAGGATTGGGAGTTGTGGACTTCCAGTATGGTTATCGGATCTAGAGATCCAGTTGATTGGTGGGACGCTCCATTACTTAGTGAGTAAAATACAACTAGTAGGTAATCTGGTTCATTATCAGGTTAAGATGTGGGGAATGACCTAGGTCTTCATCATATGGTGAGGTATGTGGTTGTTTAGGATTATAGTCAGCCATGGAGTGATAGGCATGAGCGTTGTTGAGTCATATTAGTAGGTTGAGGTTGGCCTCAATCATCACATATATTATGGTCGAGAGTTACAAGAGACGATTTTCTAGTATGAACATAATAAGCAGTCAGTCATGACCACAGTGTTACAGGGCTAGTAGGACAATTTATTTCTATGATAGGCATGGGACCCAGACATCATATTACTTTACCACTCAATGACCTTTACGGAAGTGCTGGCTACTACAGGAGGAGATCACTCAAATATTCCCTGAGGCTTTGGCAACTCATTGATAGCATGGGAGACTTCCTCAACATGGAAGGATGGTTGGCGGGAGGATACTAGGGGAAGATCATGCAATAATGACCTCATCCCCATAGGGATTGGTTGTGTTATCAAGATTTTACTCTTGGAGTGAATGAGGTTGTCTACTCGGTAGGGCAGTTTCATCGGGAGTTTGATAGAGTCCTACATTATTGCGGTGCTTTACTTATTGATAGTATGCAGATGGATTTTGGTACCTGTATCTAGATGGACAAATAATGGAGTAAGGTTTGATTCACATTGATAAAGATGGCTTGGCATCCTAGTATTGAGGGATTCCTTCATGTCAAGACAATGTTGAGATTGGAGATAACTCAGTGGCACATTTGGGACCCTGGTATTATTCGTGGTTATAATGGTGATCAATAGTCAAAGATGAACTCGTTCAAGCATTACTTGAGGACAAGAAATTTTTGGTGGGGAGGACTTTCATGTCCCCAATAAGTAATAATTTTGTTAAGGGAAATTCTGAGTTTTACAATTTTGTTGAATAATAAATATTTTTGGCAAATAAACTTAGGAAAATAGGTTATGATGGCTCAGTATAATATTTGGAGAGAAAAGAAGGAAAAATTTAGGATAAAAGAAAAATTAAAGTAAAGATAAGTTGTGGAGGTTACCAAAATGGAAATAGAACCATGAGAAAAATCAAACCATAGTATTGAAGCATGGTGCAAGAGAAATCGACCCATGGTGTGAGGAAGGGAAATAAATAATAAAAGGAAGGTTAGATCCTCATTTTGATCATTGTATTTGACATTTAATTTCAGAATTGGAGAGTTTTCTTGAGCTTCTTAGCCAAGTCAACCAGTGTTGTTTAGCGCGAGGAATTTCCAGGCAGAATGCCACCCTCATTTCGAAGAAATTCAAGTGTCTCTATAGTGAGGTAATTTGGGGAGTCCAATTCAGCATTTCCACATAGCTTTATTGAAGGTATTCACTCAGTTTTCCACTCCTTGGCATAGAGGTTGTTCGAATTGCTCATTGAAGGATCAACTATTGTGCGTTGGATTTCTAGCTATTTTGCAAGGGTTAAGCAGTAGTGTTTTGTCAGGTATTAGAGCTTATTTTGGACAAAATTTTGAGGAAGGACTTTTCCTAGGATTTGGAGGAGTTTCCCTTTACGGAAATTGTGCATTCTTGTAGCAGTTTCATTTTTGTAGCTCACTAATAGGCTGTGAAGGGTTGCACATTGATTTTGGGGTTTCAGCGACTGGTGGATTCAGTCTCAGATTTTTCTGAGTTTTTGTGGGTTTTGTGAGAGGAGACTCCAGTCAATTTTACAAAATTATTTAGGCGATATTCAGGCCTGCAATCCTCATTCTTATAGTAGGGTGAATTGTTGGTTTAACAAAGACTTTCACACTATTTTAGGCATCTGGGTCAACTAGAATTAGCTCAAAATATTTATGGGTTTTATTGGATGGGGTGTGAAGAGCCCCCCTGTAATTTTTCAAAAATTTTGGAGCATTTTCAAGTGTTCATTTCACAGTTTGCCTCCAGTAACAACAACAAGAAGAAGAATTTATAGGCGATGTGTTTGGATTGATTGATCCATTTTAGTTGGATATTTCACTTAGTTTCCCACCTGCATATTGCATGCTAGTAGTAGCAAGCCCAAGTTCTATATATTCACTCCATTGTGTTCAGTTACAACTTTAAAATCAATAAAATGGCTCAGTTATATGGTTGTTATTTTATGGTTCTTTGATCTATTTCTGTTTGTGTAAATTTATGCCTGCATGTGTGAAAATTCTTGGCTGCAATTTAGTGTATGTTTTGATATTCACTATATTTTATAGTTTGGAACCTTACATATACAAAAAAAAAAATTCACCTAGATCCCAAAACCAAGAATCTCATATTTATTTTTCATTATATTCCTTTTAATGTTACAATACATATATATACATGTTGAAGTATTCATATACCCCAATCAACTATCCTTGGATTACAACATACTTGTAGTTCCCTTTACCGGATCTACAAATACCATGGAAAAAAACCAATCATGCCCAAAAACCATGCGCAAAAACATGGGTATGTCTGTCGACCATCTTTAGGTTTGACCACCATCCTTGCATCCGCCCATCTATTATTTGGTCCGCTTAAAATAAAATATATCACACCCAACACTATATGTTCTCATATTGAAAAATTTCTCTAAGAAAAGGTTCACCATTTATCATCAACATTATCATTCTTCTATTACCATAATCCTAGTCAGCAACTTTGACTCACAGTAAATCAACAACATCACTTTGTTACCATAATTATGGTCGATATCTCTGACCTATGTTGTATTATCTCCATAATCTCGTGCAATACTTCTGACCCATGATACATCATTTGCATAAACTAGTCATCATAATTCTAGTCACTACTTCATAACTACGATGTATCATCACCATCATCCTGGTCGATAATCTTGACCTAGAGTAGTCTTGGTTAACCATCAAACTATTTAATATCTTTGACTCGTGGTGAATCTCCAAAGACCTCACTCTTCATCAGTAGTTCTCGGCCTAATGCTAAATGTTCTCTCTCAACCTCTCTAAAGAGTTTGAGACTGATGTTAAGGGCACCCACTCAATTGAGTGATTCTAAGCCTCTAGCATAGTTATTCCTAATTCTAGTCAACATAATTGACACAAGAAGAATGACTTTCCTCTGTCATACCATTCTCCCTAATTCTTGACCTAGAGGGAATGATTGTGCTTGAATAAGCTATCTATGTTGATGTGTCAATCCACTACCTATGGAGAGCATCATGCATCAACATCATGCTCAACAAATCGTCACTTGGAACAATTCACCAATTATCCAAGTTGTCACTTGGAACCTAGTCAACACCTATGAACTATGGTGAAACCCTGGGATATTACCATTCCTACATGTTAATTGAATGGTAAATTTCTTGTCTAATGCTAGAGGCACTCACTCACCCATTTGGGGAGCACTTTGGGACTTGATTCTCTCTAGTTCATTCTCCCTAGCCACATTTTGTGGCCCCTAGTCAATACTTTGACCTGTTTATATTCTGACCTACGGAGAATGTCTACCCCTTGATGAAAGGACATCAACATGAGGTTCCAAAGACAAAGAAACCATCTAGGATAGCTTTAGAGAGGGTATCTAGGAGGACATTAATGGATCTTTGTTTATTAGATGATGGGCTTCCATTATTCCATTCCACCATTGGCTGTGATAAGCTTTCCCTGACGACCATACCTTTGAGACTTTGATGCAATGGTTGGCAATGTGTTACGTCACAAAGCATGCCTTTCATTTAAAAGGGACTTGATCACAATCAAACTTTTAACTCGAAGCATATCCTTCAAAATTTGCTATTTGCTAAAATTTCCTTATTGAAGTCCATGTATACACATGCATGCATATGTTGCAATACACTAGCACTTCACCTAATGAATTTCAAATGAGATACAACTAAAGAATTTCCACTATCTCTTAGAAAATTATAAATGTAGAGGGAGGTTAAACAAGATTACCTAGATGAGCATCGTGGAGAAGGAGTTCAAAGAGGGGTCAAAAATTGGAGTCTAGGTTTTCATGCAGAGGTCAAAATTGCCCTAGAACCATTGACAAAAGTTCAAGTTTCAATCTTTGTATTCAAATATGTCAAACACTATTTTGAAAAAATCCTCGCCACAAAATATATAATATATATATATATACTATATCTATATATTATATATATTATATATATATATAAATATATATATACAGTTTCTTCCTTATTTCTAATTTCCATGTACGAAATCTATGAATCATAGATTTGAAAGCTTTAGAGTATAAATTATTGAATTTACAAATCAATCCATTCTCTCTATAAAATATTGATGATTATGATACATTCTTTTCTATAAATATAATAAATGTTAATGCTTCATCAATCATAAAAATTATTTGGACTCTCATAGAATGCACTAAAATTACTTTTTATAACATGTTCATGAAACACAAACTAAAAATCCCCACTTTTAAAAATCAAAACAATATAAAAATTTAAAAAATATATATAAAGGTAACCTTAAACAATGATAGAGAACGAAATAGAAAACTTGAATGGGTCATATGGCATAATGGCTAGAAAGACATTGAAATGGTCATCCTCCAAAAATTTGAAAGTCACTTTATTTTTAATAACAAAATAATATCATAACTTTTAAAAAGATATTAATTTCATTAATACTTTTACGTATAGAAAATGTCTTTAAAATTGAAAAGAATTATTGAATTTATTTTAAAATTAAAGCATAGGAAATGGTTATTATAATGCTACCTGTTATATAAAAATATATAAAATGATGATGCATTTGATTATGATCCTTCTAACGTACATGATTAGAATGCATCTAATGCAACAAAAAATACACATCCATAAACCTGGCTCACTTACTCCATGAGATATGACATAGTAACCCACATTTTGGTCATGTTAGAATGAAACATTCACTGCACATTGTGAGCATTGTCAGCCCCATCACTTGGTCGAGGTGTAGGGAATGCAAGTAACTCCAAATCCTTCCTCCATGTTGGAATCAGCCTGGCCCTCTAGAAGAGGGCAGTCGAACGCATGCACAAGAAGGACTACAATGTGTTGCATCTTAACATACATCATGTTGGCTACTAAGCACTTCCTCCTCCCAGAGGAGAAGGGCAGGAATCTAAAGTCATTCCCACCGATATTTATATTGGTTTTCGATCCGGCCTCGAATATTTCCAACCTGAATTCGAAAGACTCATCCCACAATTTGGGTCATGTGAAAAACCCCATATGTTGACAAATATAATGCTTTTAGAGGGGACTCTATAGCTTGCAACATCCACAACCTTTTAATTTAAATGGGGATCCATCAACAGAACCAACAAATGGAGACGAAGAGCTTCCATCATGACGTAATAAAAGTATGGAATTTATCACATGTCAGATTCATCCACGAACCAACCATCGCCCACAACTCTGTCTATTTGTCCTTGCAATCTTTTCAAAACTGTATGGTTTTGTATCAACTCTGCCATTGCCCATTCAATTGTAGTCGACGTAATATCTACCCAAACAGCGGCACATCCTGACGCACACAAACACAAATTCAAAATGAGCTCTAAATTGCAAAGTTTGAAACAAATTGAAGAAGCATGTTGTCATTAATCCCAGAAGGTATTTTTCTGAGAGTTATTCTTGGCCTTGGAGGGACAACAGAATATGTACAAAATCCTTGGTCTCCTCGCTCATACTCTCGTATGATTATTTTTGCAGGTCACGCCTATGGTTGTATATCACAAGCCTGTACACTGTC
Organism: Pinus taeda; assembly: GCA_000404065.3. Lineage (NCBI taxonomy): Eukaryota > Viridiplantae > Streptophyta > Pinopsida > Pinales > Pinaceae > Pinus > Pinus taeda. Next base: position 73,446 of record APFE031232203.1, on the reverse strand, counting down.
TCTGGATTTTTGCTTACTCTTTTGACTCTTTGATCGTAGCCCTGCAAATCCAGCCAGTCCAAAAGAGGAACAAGGTCTCTAACAATTAAGGCATTGATGTTAACCACAACATCTTTCACATACTCCGTGAATGATCCCATTTCCTTAGCTATAGGAGGGTGGGATTGAGTATATTTTCTTCCAAATAACATTCCAAATAAGAAAATGAAATAGGGAGGAATCTCATCCCTATTTGTGCTCAAATTTTCATTTTGAAATCCCAGTGCCAACGTATTTGAAATCCATGTTGCAGATGTAGCATTGAATGCATTTAAGTTCACGTCTTATCCACCATTTTTCAAGGAGTCGGAGCTTTGGAGGCACTTTAAATGAGGTGAGTTGTCAATTTGCCGAAATATTGAAAGTATTAATGAAACCACCAACGAAGACGGTGTAGGAATTTATAGGGTAAGTTCCTCAGACAGAACACCAAAGGACACCGCTCACAAATAGATCACAGATCAATACACCAGTATTTTGACGTGGTTAAAACCCTCAGAGAGGGAAACAGTCCACGGCCTGCGCCAACGTGGCTACTACAGGCAATTTATTAATAAAAGAATGATAATTTACATAAGCTTCTCTCATGCACGGTTAGCCTACAAATGACCCTCCATGCGCTTTAAATAGAATTCATGGACCAATCGGGTGTCAAGCCACGGATCAAGTGTCGGTAATACCGAGGAGAGAATGAACCGTCGGATCACTACATATCGTGACTGTCGGATTGTAAGTTACAAAATGTACAATGGTAAAGAAACACACTTTACCTAACTCTATACTAGACCAAGTTGAACTTAACTATTTCCTATGTGTCGGAATATCCTAACAGACAGGAAGGCTAAAATTGTTGGTTGCAGAAAAGTAAAGTTGAAGTTTCAAGGTGGAAGGCTTAGAACACTTCCAGGTGTTCTGCATATTCCTCAATTAGTCAGAAATCTGATTTCTGTAAGCAAGCTAGATGACGCAGTTGTAAAAATAGTGTTTGTGAAGGATACCTACAAGATGGTTGGGGGGGCACTGGTATTGATGCAGGGAGTTCGAATTGAAACTCTGTACAAGCTACAAGGTAGCACTATTGTTGATGGGTGCAACAGTTCTGTGGTTCCTGAAAGTGGAGCAGAAAATCTAGTGATCTCTAGAGAGAAGAGCATGTTGTGGCATCAAAGGCTTGGACATATTGGAGAGAAGGGCCTTCAAATACTTCATGGTAAAGGTATGGTAGAAGGTATGAGTAATAGCTCTATGGATTTTGATTTCTATGAAAATTGTATATATGGGAAGCTGTTGGGTAGTGGAGGTCCTGCGTAACAATTTTGGGGCTTAAAGCCTATAGGTTAGGATAATAATATTGTAAATCTTCGAAATATGTAGAGCGCGAAATGTAATAGGTTGAGTCAAAGGGTTGTCCTCCCAAGAAATAGTATAGAATAATATGAAGTAAGTCGGCCTGCCCATGGTCCATGGACCATGGGAATGTATAAATAGAACGAGGCTCTAAGGGTAGAAGGCAGTTCTTGTTTTGGGATGAATCTTAGTGCTATGGGTTTGTGAAGACAATATTTGTTGCGCCTGTAAGTCCGAGTCAAGGGTGTTGTTGGGTAGATAGAGGCTCTGCAGTTGTGTGTGCATAGGCCTGGTAGAGTCTGCAGCTATGTGCGTGGACCCCTACAGCTGAGTGCACAGGGCAGATCTGGTTGTATTGAAGAGAAGATCAATAAAGATAAGAATTCCTGAATCATTGCGTGTTTTCTTGCGAATCTATTATTTTCTTATGGTCTGAATTTATGCATGATTTGTTATATAAGCTTATATCTTCCTTTATAATTGCATGCACGAGGTTTTAAGTTTAAATGTTTGCTTAAAGACTATAAAGAATAGATCTGATCTATAGAAAACTCATAAATAATAATTCTGAAGGAAGTGCCTTGTTCTGGATCTACGCGGAGGTAGAGTAGCGCAAAGCTACTGAATGGTTCGCAAACCCTCCAGACCACATCAAGACATCCCAAGGGTGCGGAAACCTGGTTCTAGCAACCTCCCTTGCTACCTCGGGTGAGACCTCAGTCCACGCTCCACGGACTGTTGCCGAAAGGGTCGGTAGCTGCGGGATTTGTTTGGCCAATAACTCTTCCGAACTTGGGTCAGGGCCCAATAAGCCAACAAATGGTTCTGTTGCCAGGACCGGGATCTGCCTAAGGGATGTTTGATGTTGGGACGCTGGAACCCTACAGAGTTTGAGGATTGATTGAATCGGGAGCGGTACGAGTTCATAGTAGGTCCTAGTACACCGACGCGCAAACCAGAAGTTAAACATGATGAGCGCAATCCAGTTGCCGGTATTCAAAGGAGCGGGAAGTGAAGATCCAGAACATTTTTGGTTTGTGGTAAGCGCAGTATGGGAAGCGCACGGAGTTACGGACGATAATATCAAAAAGGCTACACTAGTTAGTGCGTTGCAGGATCGCGCGCTGATGTGGTATATAAAGTACTCAAGCGATCATCTGAATTCTGGAACACCAGAGATCCAGGCTGAATTGAAAAAAGAATTTAGCCAGTGAAAATCAGAAATGGAGTCGATCATAGGGTTCAAGGAGATCACGATGATGGCTGGTGAAACTCTGTGGGATCTAGATGAGAGATTAAAAAGTACAATCCGCGAGGCAAACATGACATTGTTGGATGTGCAACATTGCGTGTGGTTGGTGGCATCCCTGACACCACATCTAAGGACGAATTTGTCATAGCAAAAGATCTCAACCTAGGCTGAAGCATTAGAGACAAAAATGAGGTTGCATGAAACTCCAATACAAGATCAGGGGTTGGGAGTTCAACAAATCAACGCGCAAATACAAAACCTGTGTTTGGAAATGCGGAATTTAAAACAAGAAAAGGCACCCCGCTCAGAAGCATGGGAGGAAGTGTGGTGTATAAAGTGTAGAAACAAGGGTGATGATAAGGATCACTGTCCAGTCTTTGCGAACTATGTGGCAACGGGGGGACCAACGCCATTGTGACAAGAGGCACAAGTAGGGCCAAGCACGACACCCTTGCTCTGGTGCGCAATATTTCAGGTGGGAGGAAAGCACAACACGGACAACTGTCATCTGCTGCCAAAATTTAACCAGACCCCCGTGCAACTATTTTGCAACTTTTGCAGATTGGTGGGCCACAAGGAGTGAGACTTCCGTAGTTATCAATTATTGATGGACCGATCACCAGCCTACAGAATGCAAACTCAAGTGTGAGGTCAGGATCCAGCCGCGGTGATAGCACGTGGGGGTTCTAGGGATGTGGACGAGGGTGAGGAGGAATGGGGCCAGGAAGGGGTCGCGGGTAGCTAACCTGTTACAACTAGGGAGGACCAGGCCACTACGCGCGGGATTGTACCAACTCGATCAGAATATCGTGCTTGTACTATGAATAGTTCAATCATGAAATGTAGATTGCCCCACATTGATAGCATAGATACATGAGAAGAGGGTAGCGCAACCTATGACGACGCAGAACATTGAAATGATGAGGGCTGAACTGTGTGAGGAAGACCCCAACATAAACATGGTGCTCAGAAGTAGCACTGCTACAGCGGCAGATAAGAGAAAAGTAACCAAGGGTGATGCCGGGGTTCACAAGGAGACATATCTGAAAACTAGTAAGAGCTTTGCGGAGGTCTTTACCCCAGGTAGTAAGGATCAACCTGAGCTGGAGATGGATCCCTCAATGCTAACTACCTTTTTAGAGACATGCATGAAATTGCTTCGCGATAATAGGATGGTTAAAGGGTTACAAGAATTGATAACTAGGTGCACTGAGTCGGGTGAACCTCGTGTGGTACGAAAATTGGGAAAATATGCGTCACGAATTGGGCGGGAAATGTGATTAACGACGCAGATTGGTGACTATGAGATGGATCAGATGATTCTAGACTTAGGATCAAATGCAAATGTACTACCTAAACCGACTTGGGAATGCATGGGCAAGCCCACACTACAATAGTCTCCTATTCAATTGTGGATGGCAAATCAACAGAATATCCTGCCCATGGGAAGACTGCAAGGAAATTGTGGATGAAAGTACCCCTTACTCTGCATTGTTAGGGATAGACTGGGCCATCGATATGAATGGGGTTATTAATTTAAAGAAGCAGAAAATGATATTTGAGAAGAAGTCACTCTGCGTAGTCATTCCATTAGACTCGGCTGAAGGACTACGTTACACTGAACCTATGCGTGACGAACGAAGTGATGATGAATTAGATTGTATCTACAAACTTATCGCATGTAATCAAGATTGGGTCAATCCAACTGTGGAAGGAAGAATATCGTGGGGGCATGCAGAGTCCTTCACCAAAGATTCAGATGAGGAAGACAAGCGGTGGCATAATTGGTTGAACGGGGTAACCACATTAAACTGTAATATGATAACTAAGTCACTGTATTGTGTCAAAGCTCAGGATCACGAATTGTCGATGTATGATGGGCTGAAAGGAGTAGATGAATTCCTAACCAAATTTGAAAGCATGGTTCTATAGCACCAACAGTTTGAAGCGTTGCGATGGGAATTGCACGCGACACCTGCGTATTGGTGGGGCACACATGAAGGAAATTTCGATGATTGGCACGGCTGTAGGCGCATGATGCAGATAATATTTGGGAACCTAGAACTACGAATAACTGAGAAATAGGATGGACGTGATGACCCGCGCATGCACCTTAATAGATGGGTCCAAGCCTATGGGGAAGAGCCTCAACTAGAGTGGGTACACTTGTTTTATCATACCCTGGATGTCATTCCAAGGATCTGGTATACTGAAATAGAACCCTGACATGGTACAGGCAAATGGGATATCTTGTGCGAAGATTTTTTGTTAATGTTCCTCTTTGAAGATCAATGGATGGATATTGTGGACAACGCGTTGCAGGTGGTGAAGGCTGCTATTTTCAAAATACCACTGGAACCAAAAGAAATCTAGCAGCTAGACTGGTCGCGACAGTTGAGTCAGGCCCTGGAATGTTACAATGTGCAGGTAGAAGATGATGAGGACGACCCTAGAAACATCAATATTCCGGAAATAGAGGGGAGTCGCGAGGTTCGCGGACCAGAAATCGAGGATCTAGACATCACCACGCCACTGAAAATGAAAAAAGTAAACATCGAAACGGAGGAAGAGCCGAAGTATGCAACGCTTGGGGACTATTGGGATGATGCCACAGTGGAAAAGGTCGTCGAGTTGCTTCGAGAGTATCAAGACTTAATCCCGACTAAAATCATGGAGTTGAAAGGGATCATTGGGGACCTAGGAGTGATGAAGATAACCCTAAAGTCGGATGTGAAGCCTGTTAAGCAGCGACCTTACCGGTTGAATCCAAAATACAAAGCGAAGGTCTGCAAAGAGTTGGACAAGATGCTCGCAACAGGGATAATTGAACTAGTGGAGGAGTCTGACTGGGTAAGTCCTATGGTTGTATAGGAGAAAAAAATAGAAAGGTGAAATTCACATCTGCGTGGATCTTCGGAAACTCAATGATGCATGTGTTAATGATCCATTTCTGACGCCATTTACAAATGAGGTACTGGAAAATGTGGGAGGACAGGAAGCCTACTCCTTTATGGACGGCTTCTCCGTGTACCGCTAGATTAAGATTGTGCTGGAGGATAGGAGTAAAACAATGTTCGCTACCGAATGGGGCTGCTTTCAATATACGGTGATGCCCTTCAGACTAAAGAATGCACCAGCAATATTCTCCTACGTTGTGGTAGCTGCATTCAAGGAGTTTATACACAAGTTCTTAGAGGTATATCTTGATGATTGGACAGTATTCGGGCTAGTTAAGAAACATACTGCAAGTTTATGGTTAATGTTGGATACTTGCTGACGGCACCATATTGTGCTTAACCTAAAGAAGTGTACTTTCCTCATCCCCTTTGGGAACCTTCTCAGCCATGTGGTCTGTAAGCAAGGTCTAATGGTGGATCTGGCAAAACTTGCTGTCATACTCAACCTGCAAGTGCTGTGAAGTGTCAAACAACTGTGCACCACACTGGGACACATTGGTTACTATCGAAAGTTCATAAAAATCTATGTGCAGATCACAGAACTAATGGAATAGTTGTTGAAGAAGGACGCTACTTATTACTAGAATGAGGAATGTAACAAAATTCTAGAAATGCTAAAGGAAAAGATGGCATCAACTCCTATACTGGTCTTTCCAAAATGGGACATCGAATTTCACGTGCATGTTGACGCATCATGTATCACGCTGGGAGAAGTACTCACATAGGGAGGAGCAGAAGGAATTGATCACCTGATTGTGTTCGCAAGTCGACGATTGTCAAAAGTTGAGAAGAACTATTCCACTACTGAACAAGAGGGATTGGCGATGGTATACGCGCTCCAGAAATATCACCACTATCTACTCGGAGGACACTTTAAGATGTGTACTGACCACTTTGCGCTAAAATACCTAGTGAATAAGCTTGTGTTGGGGGGGCGAATTTGCAGGTGGTTGCTATTATTTCAAGAATATGAATTCTTAGTCTTCGTAAAGCCAGGACGTCTAAACTCAGGCCCAAATCACTTGTCTTGGATTGAGAACGATGAAGAACCCACAAACTTAGAGGAAGGTCTACCGGATGGACAACTGTATGTCGTGTGCATTGCGGATGGCCATTTTGAGGATATAATCCACTTCTTAACCATAGGAACCACACCGCAGGGATATTCCATTCAGCAAAAGAAAGAAATGGTGATACGTGCAAAAGCTTTTATTATTATTGTAGGGCACCTCTACAAAATGGGCAACGACGAAATATTACACAGATATGTACCTTAAATCGAGTGAGGACAGATCATGGCTGAAGCACAGGTGGGGGTTGCTGGAGGACTTTATGCAGGCCATGCCATAGAACAAAAGATTATTCACGCTGGACTATGGTGGCCAACTCTACATCAAGATTTGAAAGCATACTATCAGGCCTACAACATATGTTAACTTATTGGGAAACCATCATGGAGGGAAGAAATGCCACTCAAGCCACAGATGATGTTGCAACCTTTTGAGAAATGGGCGATCGATTTTGTGGGGTTGATTAAACCTCCAGGAAAGACGGGGGCATGGTATATCATCACGATGACAGAATACTTGACCCGATGGGTGAAAGCACAGCTGGTTAAACACTGCATGGCCACTACAGCCGCGAAATTCTTGTTCGAAAATGTGTTAACATGATTTGGATGCCAAAAAATTCTAATGAGCGACCGCGAAACACATTTCCTGAATGAGACTATCAGCGCGTTCACTGAGGAATTTCAGATATACCATCAATAGAGTACGACGTACCATCCGCAAGCAAATGGGATCGTTGAAGCGTTTAACAAAATTTTGGAGACAACTTTGACCATGGTATGTAATGTGTAGCGCAACGATTGGGATTTGCACATATTTGCTGTGTTATGGGCATACCGAACAACGTGTAAGAAGTTGACGGGCCAGACACCTTTCCGGTTAGTCTACGGCAAGGAAGTTCTCATGCTAATGGAGTACATTGTACCTAGTTTGCGAATAGTAGCGGCGACAGGCATGGCAGACCGCGTGGCTTTGGCAGAGAGGATCGCACGACTGGAGGAACTGGAGGAGGAGCGATTTCTGGCAGGATTTCATCAGCGAGTACAGAAGCAACAAGAGAAAGCTTGGCATCATCACCATATCAAGATGCACATGTTCAAAGAGAATGATCTAGTATTACTATATGACAGCAAGTTCGAAAAATTTCCTGGCAAGCTCAGCATGCACTGGTTGGGACCTTATGTAGTCAAAGAAGTTATAGATGGAGGTGCGGTCCAGCTTGCTAAGCTCAAAGGAGACCCCTTCCTAGGAAGAGTAAATGGCAGTCACCTAAAGCTCTACATGGGTAGGCTGACCACCTGACTAACCGCTCGAAGAACAGTCTCACCGCTCTAGCCAGTTGAAAGAGAGCGTGGGATGTTAAAGCAGTCTGGGGAGCAGCTGCACAACAACTAGGGTGCACATAGATTTGATCTATCACAAGGATCACAGTTGTGCAGAAAGGGTTGCGCTACTGCATTGACAAGCAGATAGGTGACCGTTGCTGTCACTATTCATGACAAGATGTCTGAGTTATGGCAAAAGGGAGTGGGCAACGGGCAATTAAGAGACGGAGTACGACCCAGATCTGGAACGATATGCCGCAGGCTTTGCATGAGGGCACAAGAAAAGGCAAGAGCCAACAAATTTGAATTTCAAAACACTTATAAATCACAAGGGGGCATCCACTAAACAAGCTATGCTTCGGAGAAAAGTAAGTTATTGTGCCTTCCCGCCACTATGGAACTATTCATTATCTACACTCAAGGAGTAAGCCCGAGGGTTGTGATTTGGCCATTGGATATGCAAGGCTTTTTGAAGAAGATGACGTTGACAGCTACGGGCACCATGCAGAGTTCAACATCAATGGTAGGGGATGCGTCAGAAATTTGTAGACACGAAGCAGAATTGGTCCGGATGCTGTTGCCTCACCTGTGGGCTGGATGGCAGACCATGAAAGATAAAGAAAAGGCTGTAAATGAGGAGACAAATGGTGGAATTGTAGTTAACAGGTAATCTCTGATGCACCTTTAAGATTGGGATCTCGTGGACAGTAGTAATTGTCTTGCAAAATTGCAACACAAGCTACAACAGAAAGTGCGTATAGAAGATACGAAATTGGAAAATGGCTGCGTTGGTACAAGGAGGTCCTATATGCGGCACCCCAGCTAGAGCTAAAATCCTATGAGGGTGTGTTCTGTGTTAACCGAGTAGAGTAGAATGAGAAGTATTGGTTGCGTGAATTGGTAGCTACAATGGAGCAGGAGCTGGAAGAAGCGTTGCAGGAGACAAAGAGGGAGTAGTGAATCACTCACAGGAAGGTGAACCATGGAGCCTAGGCAGCACATATTGCTGCACTGATGAGTGACTCGGGATGAGTCAAGATGATTGTGTTGGGGGCCTGTTGGGTAGCGGAGGTCCCGCATAACAGTTTTGGGGCATAAAGCCTATAGGTTAGGATAATAATATTGTAAGTCTCCGAAATATGTAGAGCACGAAATGTAATAGGTCAAGTCAAAGGGATGTCTGCCCAAGAAATAGTATAGAATAATAGGAAGTAAGATGGCCTATAAATAGAGTGAGGCTCGAAGAGTAGAAGGCAGTTCTTGTTTTGGGATGAATCTTAGTGATATGGGTTTGTGAAGACAATATTTTCTACGTCTGTAAGTCCAAGTCAAGGGTGTTGCTGGCTAGATAGAGGCTCTACAGCTGTGCGCGTAGAGGCCTGGTAGAGTCCACAGCTGTGTGCGCGGACCCCTGCAGCTGAGTGCGTAGGGCGGATCTGGTTGTATTGAAGAGAAGATCAATAAAGATAAGCATTCCTAAATCATTGTGTGTTTTCTTGCGAATCTGTTATTTGATTATGGTCTGAATTTATGCATGATATGTTATATAAGCTTATATCTTCCTTTATAATTGTGTACATGGGGTTTTAAGTTTAAATGTTTGCTTAAAGACTGTAAAGAATAGATCTGATATATAACAAACTCATAAATAATAATTCTGAAGGAAGTTCCTTGTTCTGGATCTACGCAGAGGTAGAGTAGCATGAAGCTACTGAATGGTTCGCAAACCCTCTAGACCACATCAAGACATCCCAAGGGTGTGGAAACCTGGTTCTAGCACCTTCCCTTGCTACCTTGGGTGAGACCTGAGTTCGTGCTCTGCGGGCTGTTGCCGAAAGGGCTGGTAGCTGTTGGATTTGTTTGGCCAATAACTCTTCCGAACCTAGATCAGGGCCCAATAAGCCAACAGAAGTAGAATCAGGTGAGATTCCCCTTTGGTGGTAAAAGGGCGAAACAAATATTAAAGCCTGTGCACAATGATGTGTTTGGACCTATGAAGGTTTCATCACTGGGTAAGTCTGTGTACCATGTATCATTTATAAATTACTTCTCATTTAAGGCTCTGGTGGAAATCCAGACAAAGAAGAAGATAAAGGTGTTGAGGACAGATAACGGTGGAGAGTTTCACAGTAAGGAATTTGAAGAATTCTGTAAGAAGTGTAGTATAGCATGGTAGAAGACTACTCCGTTTACACCTTAGAAAAATGGAGTTGCAGAAAGAATGAACAAGACATTGATGGAAAGGGCAAGAAGCATGCTCAATGGTGTCAGGTTAAGACAAGAATTCTGGGTAGAGGTGGTGGAGACAACATATTACCCAGTCAACAGATCACCTTCATCAGCGTTGGAGGATAAGACTCCATAAGAGGTATGGACTAGTAAGAAACCCTCTCTTTCACATCTGAGGGTATTTGGACGTGATGCATATCTACATGTTCAAAAGGAGAAAATAACCAAGTTGGATAGTAAATCTGAAAAGTGCATCTTTATTGGGTATAAGGATGGTTTAAAGGGTTATAAAATTTGGAACCCAGTAACAAGGAAGGTTGTGTACAGTCGAAACGTGGTGTTTAGAGAGGTGAAAGATGTTATTAAACATGAATTCCAATCAAAGGAGCCTGAGAAGATAGAGTTTGAGCTTAAGGAGGAAGAATTAGACTCTACAACAGAGGAGGAATCAGAAGATGAAGAGCCATAAACTCTGGGTGTGAGAAGATCAGTTCTAGAAACAAGGTAGCCAGAAAGGTATATTCCATCTGCTTTCTGTTCAAATTTTACTTTATCTGTTACTGATGATGATCCTAGAACTGTGAAGGAAGCAGTGGATTTAGAGGATGGAAAACTATGGAAAGAGGCCATGGTTGATGAAATGGCATCTTTGCACAAAAATGAGGCTTGGGATCTGGTGGAGTTGCCAGCTAGAAGGAATCCCACTGGCAACAAATAGGTGTTCAAGAAGAAGGAAAGGTGGAGAAATACAAAGCTCGGTTGGTAGAAAAAGGTTATTCCCAGGTGCCGAGAATTGATTTTGGTGATATTTTTTCTCCCATTGCCAAGTAAGTTCTATTAGATTACTTTTATCTGTTGCTGCTTCTTTTGATTTTGAGGTAGAACATATGGATGTGAAGACAACATTTCTTCATGGGAATCTAGAATAGGAAATCTACATGAAGCAACCTGAAGGCTTTACGGTGAAGGGTAACAAAGAACTGGTATGCAAGTTAAAGAAGTCTCTATATGGGTTAAAACAGTCACCAAGGATGTGGTATCATAAATTTGATACATTTATATGGGGACTTGGCTTCACCAGAAGCAAAGCAGAT
>APFE031232203.1:0-61282 GCA_000404065.3 Pinus taeda | reverse complement strand
TTTTCAGGTATTTGCGTGGCACTAATGATTATGGTTTGTGCTACCAAGGAAGACCAGGGTTGGATAGAGTGTTGGATATTCGTGGCTTTGTTGATGTAAACTAGGCTAGAGATTTGGATCAGAGAAGATCTACAAGTGGGTATGTGTTTAACCTATTTGGAGGTGGAGTTAGTTGGATGAGTAAGAAACAATTTGTAGTGGCACTATCAACTACAGAGGCAAAATACATGGCAGCCACTCATGCAAGCAAGGAAGCAGTTTGGTTGTAGAGATTGTGTTCAAGTATGGGGTTAGTACAAGGAGCTATAAGGATAGACTGTGACAACCAAAGTGCAATTTTCTTGGCAAAGAACCCTGCATATCATTTAAAGACAAAACACATTGATGTTCAATATCACTTTGTAAGGGATATGATAGAAGCCAAAAAGTTATTGCTGGTAAAGGTGGACACTTTGAAGAATACTGCAGATGCATTCACAAAATCTGTGAGCTATGAGAAGTTCTCTCGATTTAGAGAAACAATGGGCATTGCAGGGCTGGATAAATGACTAAGCTCTCCTATGTCCCCCTGTGGAAAGAAAACAACAAGTGGGAGAATTTTGGGTTGTGTTATATTCTTTCCATGACTAGCCAACGTATTTAACCGGTGGGTTAGAAGGGGGGCGAAGCCCCCCTTTCGTTGTGCCGATTATATAGAGGGGGGATCACAGGGGTTTGAGGGGTGCAGGTAACCCCACTCTATGGGGTCCGAGGTAGTGTCCCAGGAAAATTTGGTTTTGGACTCTATATTAGGTTGGGCGGACCTACCTATGCTTTTGTGCATGTTTTTTGCACATGGTTTTGGATGTGATGGTTTTTGGTCCATGGTTTTGGACGGATGGTTTTCAGTCCATGGTATTGGATGCTTCAGCAAGTATAAATATGTATTGTAACATTGAAAGGAACATAATGAAAAATCAAGCTGGTAGTCCCGGTTTTGGGATCCAGGGGAAAATCTCTGTGTATATTTGTTTTATGTGTTATGCTCTTACATTGTTTATTTTCTGTGTTTAAGAATTCTATGCAAGTAATTTCTATATGGGGTTAAAACCTACACCTCTTGTATGTTTTTCAAAAGAACCAACATAAACATTCTTAGAGGAAATTAAAGACAAACTAGAATTGTTTACCTCTTCTTCAAGATGATACTTGACTAAGGCTTCTTTGGCAACAAGGAGCTGTGTCTCCATCTCATGCATCCTTTCCAGGTTAATATTTGCAATATGAAGTTTTCTCTCCATTTCCTACAATTTTTCAGAAAGCAACTTCTTCTCTTCCTTCATACAATTCAACTGCTCTCGAAGTTTTGTGCTCTTCCTTTCATCCTCATAGATTTCTCTCACCATATCCATCATGATGAATAAGTCTTGCTTCATGTCTTCATCAAAGAATCTTGTGAAGGAGGAGCATTTTGAAAACTCACTTGTAGAATTTTTCATCATCAAAATGAACAAAATAACTTCAACAAAATTCACAAAGCTTTCAAAATCTATTGACAAATTTCTAAACTAAATGGTTGTAGAGTCAAACTCTTATTCAAATAGCCCTTTTGCAAACAAACCCTCTTGTGCTTCAAGGGTTGTCTTGAGGTCCTTTGGGTAAGGAGAATTACTTCATCCCTTCTTCCTTCCTATCCTCTCCTGGACTTGGCCATTAGTAGCTTTCCCTTCACCTTTGCAAACTCAAACAATAGTCAGTTTACAAACAATCAAACAGTCAAATCCTTTGTACTGTTTAAACACCTATCAAGTCAAATAGGCAATCTTTTTCTCTGTCAATCAAGCATCTTGATCTGATACCACCTGATCTAAAATGAGGGTTTAACATCTTTTTATACTTACAAGAACCTCCCACTCCAAAGCTTAACAAATATATGATCTAGCTTATGTTGACAATTGCATAATTAAGTACTTGAAATAGGTGTATGTCTTTATTTGTTTTTAATTGTTTAAGTGCTTTAAGTCCATTTGTTTCTACTGATATTAAACACACATAACAGCCATATAATGCAACAAATAAACGTCAACACATAACAACAAATTTAATCTAGGAGTTCACTCGAATGTCGTGGGCTACGTCTCCTTGAGATTTTGTCATCTTGACTTGGATCTTTGGGATTATGGCAAAGTTTCTTTTACAAGTTCCACACTTAACTCCAAAGGTTACTGAATTGAACCAATGGGCTTATAATACCATCTATATCCCTGTCATGGCTGTCCTCATTCTGTAAATAGATCTAGGCTCCCTTAGACTTGATTCCTTCAATTAGTGCTCTGAGCTTCCTTGAGCTTCTTGATGGCACTAAGTCCTTTATAATTATTCAAATGCCACTAAAACCTCTTCTGCTATCTCCAGCACATGTCAGACATCAACAATAGATTGGTCATTTTCTCAAAATAAGCACTGCATCCCCAAACTAAGCCTTCCTCCATGGTTGGCACTGGGTTGCCTGAAACTTCCCTGTAGCATCTCAGCCTTGAGACATCTCCAAATGCTTCTACAAACCCCTACAATGGATTCAGAAGGATCATTACAATCAGGAATGGGTGTTGGTTCCCTGAGAATGAGTACTAGTAGTTCCTGCAACTACCTCCAACCCCTGGTGGCCCTGATCTCCAAAATCTCCCTGGATGAAAATCTCCTTTAAGATGACTTCTTCAGCTTCTTTGAACTATTCCATTGGCTTGAGAAGACTCCAATTAGCATAGCTAGCCTCTTGTTTCACTCTCCTAGGTCAAAAAGTGCTCCTGGAGTGCCTTTAGGTAGTTTCCCCCAGAGATCCTCCACCAAAATTGGTTAACTGTACTTAAATTTAGTTAAAATTGGCATAATACACCTTTTTTAGTGCTCCGCCAAGCTAATTGTCGGAGCTGGTGGTTACCGGAACTGTTGGCACACATGTGATGGGTTAACCCCCCCGATGGTTAGGGATGAGACCGTTGAGCTGGCGATCAACACGCAACCACTTGGTTTGTTGCTGCAATCGGTGGTATGTCACGGACATGTGACCAGGTATTATGGGATGGTGGTGGTCCTAACCCCCAAACTGCAACTGGTTAAATCTTAAATATAACATTGATATGTTAAGAAACATTGTAGAGCAGAGTTGGTAATGTGTTGTTTTGTCTTGTCGGAGGTCATGGGTTTGATTCTATTGGACCCCAACAAATTTTACAATACCATTCCAGGGCCACGTGATGGCCTCTGGGCTTGCCATGTGTCAGCACATGATTGATCAACCAAAAGGAATATTCCAAGGAATATTATTTTTTTAATATTTTCAAAAATCAATTTATTCTTGGAAATTGCAGTTTATTGGACTTTTTCAAATTGTGATAACTCCTTCATACATTGTCGGTTTTTCGAATTGTTCATGGTGCCGGAATCAAGAAGACAAGATCTATTCGGTCGCTTAGGTTTGACACTATTTCAAACACTTTGAAATTTGATCTATCATTAAAGTCCTGGATCAATATCTGATCAATATTATACCTGTATCACATTGATTTAGTGATCTTGTAGACAAGGTTTCCTCCTCGATCTATACTAAGGTATGTTGGTTTATTGTGATTTTGTTTATCTGACATATTATGCCTTGTAGGAAGAAATATCGAATGGCTAGCAAGATGGTTGAATATAGAGACTCTCCCTACGAATCTGAAGAGTAGTATGGTGTTGGGAACTCTTTCGACCTGGTAGTGACACCGAGAAGCCTAAAGAAGGAGATAAGGAATTTCAAGGCTGATAATGATAGAATCATACAGTCATAGGAAAATTTAGTAGAGGTGAATGCAGTAATACTTCAGAGCTTGTCAGATTTGTAACGATAAGGACCACTACGGATCAGTCATGAGCAGGAAGATAAAACTAATGGGGCATATGGTAGTAGATCACATGGTGGTCGTCGATCAGATAGAGATGATATAGCTAGAGATGGCAGATTGTTGGAAACTATGGAGAGGATAAGGGATAGACACAGGTATGATTCTAGTTTTGATCTAGATAGGCACTATGATCGTCATCAGTATCATCCTTACAGGAGGAGTGATAGGGGGTATTTGTCGGATGAATTTAAGAAAGCGAAATCACCTAGTTTTGATGGAGAGATAAAGAGATCATAGGATGCATAGGCATGGTTTCTTGGTATGAAGAAGTTCTTTAGGTTGCATGACTACTCAGAGAACATGAAAGCTAGAGTGGCTACTTTCAGTATTAAAGGTAAAGCAGACATCTGGTGAGAAGACATGAAGAATGTCAAGAACATAAATGAGGAAGATCTAGCTTGGAGTGAATTTGAGTGACTATTCAACAAGAAATATTTGTCAGGAAGATACTTCGATGACAGGGGAAAAGAATTCTATGAACTAAAGATGGGATCCATGACAGATGATGAGTACACCAGTAAGTTCTTGGAATTGTTGAGGTATGTGCCTTACCTCAAGGAGGAGAAGGCTAAGATTTAGAGATTCATTAGTGGACTGTCAGTGGCATTCAAAGTCCGGATTGATTTCGATGAGCCAAGATCATTGGAGGAGGCCATTCGAAAGCTAAAGCATTTCTATGAACAATCGAAGCGTAGAACTGAGGCTAAGCCATATTGGAGAGGTAATGTAAAGAACAAAGGAAACTGGGATAAAAAGTGAGCAAGGCCACATAGTATAGATAACAAGGAGAATTTTGCACTACCTAAGAAGTTTAATGCATCAGATAGAGGATAGGGACATTGGCCTCAAGAGTAGAGTAAGGATCCCATGCATTGTTGGACTTATGGTAAAGATCACCTTAGGAGAGATTGTCTGCAACATCAGAGTGGTAGACCTCAGATATACAGTGCACAGGAGGCGCAGACTATGGGAGATGTAGGCCAAAGTATTCTTTGTATCTATGCAGCCATGGACAACAAGCATCTATCATTGAGATGGATGGTAAGCTCTGTGATCAAGTTATTTCTATTTTGATTGACCCTAGATCTAATTATAGATATGTTAGTCCTGACTTGGTGGATAAGTGTGGGTTGAGTAAGGAATTGCATGCAAAGTCTTGGTTAGTGCAGTTGGCTACAGGTACAAAGAAGTGAGTTCATCATTGGGTAAGATCTTGCGCATTTGACTTAAATGGTATGCCTACAACATCACATTTGAATGTATTACCATTGGGTTCATACAGTATGTTATTGTGCATGGATTGGTTGTATCTACATAGAACCAAGGTTGATTGTTATGAAAAATCTATTGAGTGTGTTAATGATAATGGGGAACCAAGAGTCTGGCAAGGTAAGAAGAAAGCCACATCAGTTAGTATGGTGACAACTATGCAAGAAAAGCGTAGCCGCGGGAAAGGGTGCAAGCTATTTTTAATACACAGTTCTATTGATAAGGGTAAGGAGGTTGAGGATACAGATGTGTTGAGAAAGTACCCGATTTTACAATAGTTTAGGGATGTATTTCCTGAGGACATTATAGAGTTTCCACCTCACAAGGAGGTAGAAATTTTTGTTGAGTTAGTGCCAAGAGTGGCTCCAACATCGAAAGCACCTTACAAGCTAAGCACACTTGAGTTAGTTGAGTTAAAGTTGCAGCTAAAGGAAATGTTGGACAAGGGATACATTAGGCCAAGTGTATCACCTTGGGGTGTCTCGGTCTCGTTTGTGAGGAAGAAGGATTGTACCCTCAAATTATGCATTGATTACATGAAGTTGAACAAAGTGATTATGAAGAATAGGTACCATTTGACAAGGGTTGATGACTTGTTTTATCAACTGAAGGGAGCATTAGTGTTCTCGAAGATACACTTGAGATCTAGTATTGGGTCCCCATAATACTAGTGATTACCCCATTACTATTGTAGTTGTACCCCTTATTAATATCGTTGTGCCCCTATTGTGCCCATATTGTTACTATAGTGCCCCATAGAAGCCCACTATTGTTATTATTGTGCCCTTAGCATTATTATTGTTATGTAGGCTACTGATTATGTTATGACCCCTTAGACTCTATATAGAGCAAAGGAGGTCTTTTCATTTGTATCATCCAAGAATTGTTCATTTATGTAATGTAAAGGAGGTTTCCCCCTCGAAGAGGCTGAATTCTAAGGTGTTGATCTATCTTTTCTATCTTTTCTTGAGTTGGTTTCATAACATTTGGTATCAGAGCTTTGGATTCTAGGGTTTCGCTGCTCCAAACAGGTCATCGTGGACTTTTCACTATAACTTTTCTTCGATGATGTTTCAGAAGTTGAAAAAAACCCATTTGAGAAGACATCGCGCTAAATCTTGGGTTCGAACTTCAGATCATTTTTTGCTATAATTGCGGAGATATGATTTGAGGGAGTTGGTCTTTCTGCAGACTCCTGAATTACATTCCAAACAGGTGACCTGGGGAAAATCGTCATAACTTTTTCTCTGAGCATTAGATTGAAATTTCGTAAAAAGGTGCAGAAAGAGGACAGATTATAGTTTCTTCTATATATTTTTCAGAGCCAGAGATCGAAACAGTGACTCGTGGAACATCATACAAGTTCGCTCTACTGAATTAGTCTATAATCAGGTCACTGTGGGAGATTTGGCATAACTCTTCATTGGAGAATCCAATTGGGGTCAGACTGGTGGCATTAGAAAGAGGACACAGAGGGCTACCACTGGTCACAATTTTAGAACTGGATGATCTGAAGTTACAGAGATACACTAGAGGCAATATCGAGCTCCTACAAAGTGAAAAAAGGTGTGTATATTTTTTAAATGTTTGCTTAAGCTTGGTTTGAAAATTTATTTTGAAGGAATTAAAAGGGCATAGTGAAGCATTATTATCAGTAATTGATTCCCTGAAGAAAGAAAGTGGAAACGCCTAGTAGGCAACCTGAAAGCTCTAGCATGACTCATGAAGAAGAGGAAGAAATGCAACATGATATATCAAAATTACGAGACCAAGTGCAACAAGTGTCACTTGCACAAAAAGGAGAAGAATATAAGATGGATTGTTTAAAGAAAGGTGTAGAAGCTAAGATGAATGACGTGGAAGCTAAGATAAATGATATGGAAGATAATATGGATGTTTGAAGATATATTTGAAAACAGACATGGAAGAATTGAAGATAAATATGAATAAGTTGCTACAAGAAAGGGTCACTAAAGGTGAAAGGGTAGTAAAGGAAACTAATGATTAGAAGAAAAGAAATGTTAATCATGATTCCATAGACTCTAATGTTGGATCAAAGACCCACCATATTCCAAAAATTGATATGAGGAAGTTTGATGGCAAGGATCCCGCAACATGGATATTACAAATGGAGCAATTTTCCAATCTCAATAATTTGCAAAACACACAAAAGGTACGTATTGCAACTTTATATTTGGAACCAAATCAGTTTGTATGGCATCAATGGATTTTCTCTCATAAACAAATTATCACTTGGGAAATTTTTACGGAAGAATTGACAACACATTATGAGGATACAAAAAGCAATACTTTTTTTAGCCAATTGATAAGTCTCAAACAAAAGGGTTCAATAATGGAGGACATTGAGGAGTTCCAAAAATTGAACATAAGGGTAACAAATATTCCAAAGGAGCATAGGATTGATGTGTTCATAGGGATTTTAAAGGATAATATCCAACATGATGCTCACCTTTGGGAACTTGATTCATTAGAGAAGGCGTTCAGGTTATCAAGGGAAATGGAAAGTAAAATTATGGCAACTAGGAAGCATACAACTTACAACTATAAAGATGGAAGTGTTGTTGCCCCTAGTCTTCCACAGCCTATAAGGTTGGCACCACAACAGTTGGAAGAAAAAAGAGAAAAAGGGCTTTGTTACAGTTGTGATAGCAAATACACTAAAGGTCATAAGTGTGTTGAGAAGAAATTATTCTACATAGATTGTGAAGAGGAAGAAGAAATGGAGCAAGAAATATCAAAAGAAGAGGATATACTCTAGGAGCAAAGCCTAGATAAGGAAGAAATTAATCCAACCATATCTTGTAATGCATTGGCTGGAATTACCACTCCCCAAACCATCAAGATAGAAGGACAAATCAAGAAGAAAAAGATAATAGTGTTGATTGATTCAGGAAGTACCCACAATTTTATTCATTGTAAGATAGAAAAAGAATTGAATTGTTTCCTATATCTAGCACCAGAGTGTCAAGTGATGATTGCAAAGGGAGGAACGATAAATTTCTCTGGAAAGTGCCATAATATCAAGCTATCCATGGGAGAATATGTATTGACTAGCCCAATGCTTTCCATTCCAATGGGAGGTGTTGATGTTGTACTAGGAGTCCAATGGCTACAATCCTTGGGTACAATATCTTTTATTTTTCAAGAACTTTTCATGAAATTTTCTGTGGAAGGAAAGGAAGTTGAATTAAGGGGTATAGCAGGGAAACTAGGAAAGATAATCAGCTCTAATGGTATGATAAAGCTTATAAAAAATCAATAAAGAGGTGTAATTGCACAATTATGTTCGCTAGATGTTTCCACATCGGAATCATCTATTTCTCCCAGATCTCCAAAAAGTCTTGGACAATCATTCCAAGGTATTTGAGACTCTCAAAGGTCTCCCACCTATTCGTGATCATGATCATGCTATTCATCAGATTCCAGGAAGTGTTCCTCCAAACATCAGGCCGTACAGATATCCCTATGCCCAAAAGAGTGAAATTGAACGTATGGTTGCAGAAATGCTGGAGGCTGGTATAATTCAACCGAGTCAAAGTTCTTTCTCTGCTCCAATAGTATTGGTGCACAAGAAGGATGGATCATGGTGCATGTTTCCGGATTATAGGGAGCTCAACAAGCTCACTATTAAAGATAAGTTTCCCATTCCTGTCATTGATGAATTACTGGATGAATTGCATGGATCAATTTACTTCACCAAGTTGGATCTTCGTTCAGGGTATCATCAAATCAGAATGAAGATTGAAGACATTCCGAAAACAGCATTTAGAACTCATGAGGGTCATTATGAATTTTTGGTCATGCCTTTTGGCCTTACCAATGCACCTTCAACATTTCAAAATTTGATGAATTCAATTTTCAAACCATTCCTTAGAAAATTTGTGTTAGTATTTTTTGATGATATACTAATCTACAGCAAGTCTTGGAAGGATCATGTTGAACATGTTGACAGGGTGCTACAACTATTGGAGGAGAAACAATTATATGCAAAAAGATCCAAATGTTTCTTTGGAGTCCAGGAGGTGGAATATTTGGGTCATATTGTATCTCATGAAGGAGTTAAGGTAGACCCTAGCAAAATTAAAGCCATTAAGGAATGGAAAATTACCACATCCATAAAGCATCTGCGAGGATTTCTTGGGTTGACAGGGTATTATCGCAAGTTTGTTAAGAATTATGGGAGAATAGCAGCACCTTAACAACATTATTGAAGAAAGATGCATTTTCATGGACTCCGGAAGCAACAAAGGCCTTCGAACATCTTGAAGAGGCAATGTGCCAAGCACCGGTCTTAGCTACACCGGACTTCACAAAAAACCTTTATTGTGGAATGTGATGCTTCAGGAAATGGAATTGGTGCTGTTCTAATGCAAGATGAAAGACCCATTGCTTTTGAAAGTCATACAATCAAGGGAAAGTGTTTACACAAAGCTATTTATGAGAAGGAAATGTTGGCAATACTCCATGCACTTAAGAAATGGCGACCCTACCTAATGGGAAGACACTTCAAGGTTAAAACAGATCATGATAGCCTTAAATACTTTTTAGAACAAAGATTATCCTCTGAAGAGCAACAAAAGTGGGTCACAAAGATGTTGGGTTACGACTTTGAAATCATTTACAAAAAAGGGAAGGAAAATGTGGTGGCAGATGCACTCTCAAGAAAGGATGAGATGTGGAAGCATTGTTGTGTGCCATTTCTATTATCCAACCAGATTGGATAAACGAAGCAAGGAAGGGAGGAATGGAAGAATCGCGAAGAAGTTTGGGCACTTATTTGAAAGTTACCACAGGATTCCAGTACGTCTGATACATTTAGCTGGAAAAATAATTTATTATGGTACAAATATTTCTTATACCTTTGTAAGAATTCCCAGCTAAAACAACAGATTCTTATGGAATTGCACACTTCTCTGTTAGGAGGGCACTCAAGATTTTTTAAAAACTTACCACAGGGTTAAGAAGGATTTTTTTTGGGATGGACTTAAGTCAGATATTCAAAAGTTTGTGGCGAAATGTCTGGTTTTCCAACAATAAAGTTGAAACAATTAAGACACGGGGTCTATTACAACCTTTATCCATTCCAAGCCAACGTTGGGAGGAGTTTCAATGGATTTTATAACAGGTTTACCCAAGTCTGAGGGAAAGAGTGTCATCATGGTGGTAGTTGACAGACTTACCAAGTATGCACACTTTTGTGCATTATCACATCATTTAAAGCCATACAGTTTCTACTACATTTATGGAAACAATTCAAAAGCTACATGGAACCCAAAGATTATTGTAAGTGACAGAGATCCCATTTTCACTGGAAATTTTTGGACAAAATTATTTTCTTGTCTTGGTACTCAGTTAGCTCATAGCTCATCTTATCATCCTCAATCTGATGGGCAAACTGAGATAGTAAACAAATGTTTGGAAGGATATCTTCGTTGCTTTGTATCTGATAAACAGACACAATGGGTCAAATGGTTGCCTCTGGCTGAATGGTGGTATAACACTTCCTTCCATA
Source organism: Pinus taeda (assembly GCA_000404065.3). Lineage (NCBI taxonomy): Eukaryota > Viridiplantae > Streptophyta > Pinopsida > Pinales > Pinaceae > Pinus > Pinus taeda. The sequence goes on along the minus strand of APFE031232203.1, from coordinate 50,557 downwards.
CAACAACAAAAAATGACCCCATTTATGGCACTTTATGGATATCAACCACCATCCATAACATCATATTTAAGAGAAAATTCTAAGGTTCAAGCAGTGGAACATCACATCGAACATCAACAACAAGTCCTCCAACTCTAAAAGGATAACCTCGTGTTGGCACAGAATAGAATGAACAACAGGCAGATCAACATCACAGTGAAAGAAGTTTTGATGTAGGTGATTGGGTATTCTACGGCTAAAACCATATAAACAAATGTCCCTCAAGCAAGCTAAGAAGGATAATAAATTATCACCAAAGTATTATGGTCCGTACAAGGTGTTGCAAAAGATTGGTAAAATGGCATACAAATTGGAGCTTCCTGCAGCTTCTCGAGTGCACCCAATTTTCCATGTTTCATGTTTAAAGAAGGTTATAGGTGACAAGCTCCCAATTCAACAATATTGCCAGAACTTGACGAGGAAGGAAAATTTATATTGGAACTAGCAGTCACAGAAACAAGAACTCGACAGCTACGAAATCAATCAATTTCGGAGTATCTCATCAAGTGGAAGAACTTATCCGCTAAAGATTCCACATGGGAGGATGAGAATTTTATACAGAAGCATCTAGAACAACTCAGGCATTCAGGACAACACTTTTTTGAAGGAGAGGGGCATGTTAGGTCCCTATAATACTATTGATTACCCCATTACAATTGTAGTTGTATCCCTTATTAATATTGTTGTGCCCTTATTGTCCCCATATTGTTATTACTGTGGACCATAGAACCCCTCTATCGTTATTTTTGTGGCTTTATATTATTATTGTTAGGTTGGCCGGGTTATATTGTGACTCCTTAGACTCCTATATATAGAAAGGAGGTTTTGTCATTTGAATAATCCAAGAATTTTTCATTTGTGTAACGTAAAGGAGGTTGCCCCCTTGAAGAGGCTGAATTCTAAGGCATTCAACCATCTTTTATATCTTTTTGTGAGTTGGTTTCATAACAGTATGTTTGTCTCTCTTGAGCCCGAAAGGGTAGAAAATGATACTTGGGAGAACCGCTTGATCATTTCAGTCAAGGAGTACCTTTTTCATAAATAGTGCCTCCAAGCTCGAAAAAGGGTTAAACTTATACTGGGCACATGGCATTTTGCATCCCCTAACGAGTTCAAAATGACAAGGGCTCGACCATCTTTTTGCTTTTAAAGGGTTGGAAAAGAGATTGTAAGTAGAAGCCCAATTTTATTCTCTTTTATGAGTCAAAAGGGAAAAACTCGGCAATATTTTTATTTGATTTTTACGAGTCGAGAAAAGAGTGAAAAGGTGACTTGTCCTGGAGGAACGAGTGGTATAAAGGGTAGCAACTAGTTCCAGCAATGGAGGAACTGCTCAAAACATGTAATGGTCAAGAGACTGGCTATTAGAAAAGGAAAAGAAAGAAAAAAAAGTGTAAGAATATGATCGTCCAAAGAGATGGTGGTGATGGAATGAAACAAACAAGGATCATCTACCAGAAATTAGCTGATAAAACTGACAATCACGAGATGTAAATTGGGCATGGGTTCATTTTTACACAAGCTTGAACCATGGAGAACTCAGCTTGGATTCGGTTTCATGTTTACAGAAGCTTGAAATGATAAACTATGCTTTCTATAAGTTTGCATGCCCCCAGCATAATGACTCAATCGAGGTACATGCCCCCGAAGCTTCATTTCAATCGAACAGGTGGATGCAATGAAGGTTAACTTACAAGATCTGGGAAAGAGTCGACTAGGATTTTACGAGATCTTAATCAAAGACTCGATTTCGAAAAGGGAGTTGTTTCATTTTTTTAAAGAGGTTGACACAGTAAAAGAACTATCCTCAAGACCCTTTTTTCATTTTTTAACGAGCTTGACATGAGACAAATAACTATACTAACACCCTTTGTTGCATTTTTTAACGAGGTTGACACAAGACTAGGAACTATCCTCACGATTTGTTTCATCTTTTATGAGGTTGACATAAGAAAAATAACTATCCTTGTACATTGTTCATGAACAATATGAGAACATGGCTCCAAAGAGGTCTTCAGTAGACGGAGAAACAATGGTCCGGGAGGAATAGATGCCATTTGGTACCATAGACACATCGGGTTCCAATGCCCCCAATACATAATGTACTATACCATCTGTGTGATCATTAGCGTATGTGGAGATGGAACGGGTAGCCACATAATTGACTTGTGGCGGGGAAGGTACTGCTTGCAAAAAGAGCTTATAGGGGATGATGGTTGCAAAGGAGGTTCCTGGTGACCAATGAACGACAATTGATCAATGGTCACTATTCTCCCTTCATGCGGAAAACAAATCACATGCAAAAGTGAAGAAACAAGAGCTCCCATGACATAAACATAGTCGTGTCCAAGGAGAAAATTGAAATCTAAAGGACCCTAGAATACCATCACGTCTATATAGATGGTCTTCCCTCCCAATGTAATAGGCAACTTCGGAAGGATCCCTAAGGGTTGTCTAGTTCCTCCATTGAAAGCCAACAGATTCTGGGTGATAGGAACAAGTTGTGGGGAACCCAAAGCTTACCAAGTAGTAGAAGACATTATGGTAACCAACGCGCATTCATCTAATATAGTGCCATGTACTACCATATTATAGGCTTATACTGTAATCTGGAGAGGGACATAAGATGGGAGGTAGAAAGTAGTCAATGGACCCTAATCAAAAGAGACGACAAAACTACTTGGTGGGGGTATCATATGATTTTCCCCATGCTGTAGAGGAATAGGAGAAGGGCTCTCCTAAACAACCGAGATGGCAGGGTCACTCTTTGATTCATGAGAATATGAGGAGACGAGAAGAACATGAGTATTATTATCACCACTCTCTTCCAAAACAAAGTGAACAAATGAAGGTGGAACCAAGTTGACACTCTTTTTGACCAATGGTTTGTCAGGAAAAAACATAAGAGAGTCTTGGTTAGGAAGAGAAAGATGGGAAATTGATGAATCCAAGTCAATCTCTTTACCAACCAAAAGAGGGTTACAAGAAAGCCTCTGATAACCAACAAGAAGTTGGGGTTGAGGAGCTGTAAGGCTTTCCACAATTTTGGAAGCTTTATCCATAAGAGGACAAAGGTGAAGAAGATGCTCTCCTTCACATAACCTACAGGGAAATCTAATATTCCCTTTCTTCTTACCATCACTAGCCGAGGGTGCAACATCGACATGATCTCTAGAGGTTGATGGGGATGGTCGATCCAGATTTTGAGACCATACCTGTAAGACTTTGGGAATGCCAAGACAGTCTTGAAGGAGTTGGTTTCCCTTACACAACTTGCAAGGGAATCTAACCTTCCATGGCGGATCAAAAAGTTTGTTGATGTTTAAGGCCCCAAAAATTGGGTCGACAACAAGGGGGATACTCGCCTGGTCCGGACCTTGGTTGGAAGCTCCTCATCCGTTTGGTATAGCAGGTCCGATAGGGGATATGGGACCAGTTTCCCAATTCAGTGTGTGTGTGTGAGAAAGATGGGTGTTTATGTTCTAAATGGAATACTTCTATCTAATCTAATTCTATGTTATTGTTCTAATAAACAGAAAAACATAAAAATTTATACTAACCTGGGGTGTGATCTTTCTTCTATGCGATCTAAATAGATTTCAAACAATAACTGGTAATAAAGATCATTCAGCTATCATAAGAAAAGAATTCAAAAAAGATGAACTACTTTTTTATAAGAAGGTAGACGAAACAGTTGTTAAAACTTATCGCATAAATAAGCTATTCATACACTAGACATAAATAAATGGTTATCATCGTACAAAAGTTCCAAATGATAACTCAGACATCCAGTTTGTAATATATAAACAACTGAAAACTGAATATCACTTTAACGCATAAGCAGCAATGGTTAAGAGATAAAAGTACCATTTATAACTAGTCCTACTCATCAGCTTCAAGCGATAATTGATTTATCTCTCCTTGATTTAACATCTACTAAGAGTACAGAAGTGCAACATCAGTAGCAGATATCAAATGAAGATATCAAATAAACCTTGTTCCATTCATTCACCAAAACCTCCTTTGAGGGTGCAAAAGTGCATGTTCTGAGAACAAGTTTTTGATAAATTTCTCGACCCTTCTCTAAATGCATAAGAAAGGTTTAAATACTACTCACTAATTCTAAAAATAAATTATTACAAAAATAAAGGATTCGGTTTAAATGACCGTCCTTTTTTCAGGAAAATAAAATGAAATTAAAACTAAAATTAAACTATTTCTGTGCTTGATCTCTGAAATCACATGTATGCAACATATGTTTAAGGAGAGTTGGGTGGTTGACTTCCGCTTTCAACTGGGGTAAGAAAACATAATCTATGAGAGCTGGCACCATTTTTTCGGTTGAATTTATAATGCACTTAACAGTCATCCATTGGCTATGTGGCTTCACCAAGTATGTCAAGTAACAATACCAGTTTAACTTACTTAGCTTTTGGATTACTTTGGCCTTCTCTTGAGCTCTCTGTCTCCAATCTGCTTCTAGCTATTGAGCGTTTGGTAGGTACCCCAGAGTGGTCTCTGTGATCAAATTTTCCCTGTGTAAATTTTGATTTACACAATCAATAAGTCTGCTGGCCGCCGTGGCTGCTCCTTCTGCCGCTTGCTCTGCCCCTCTGATTTGCTCGTCCCATTTTTTAAAGAGCATTTTCATGTGATTTTCATTAATTCTTGGTGCACCTGCTCTTTTACCCTCGTCTACCTCTTGCCTTGCCAAATATTCAGTCACTCGTTTATCAATCAGATCGTAGTCACTCCGCAAGTCTACCACTTGATTAGTGGTTTTATCACTGATTTCACGATAATGACTCCACTGTGATATCTTATGGCCCAATGCTTCTTGCTGCTATAGTAATTGCTCATTCAGGGAAATGGACTCTGTGATGAATTTTTTGAGCTTAGGGTCGTCCTTGTGCATCTCTCTCAAATATTGTAACTGTTTTCCTTTCTCATCCAAACTTTTCTAATAGCTTATCTGCATCTGCTGGAAGTCCTGTTACTACATTTCAAGTTGTTTCTATGCTTCATTATTGGCACGGGCTTGTTGCAATTGTTGTTGCAGTACATATATCTGCTCTTCCCTTTCTTTTAGCAGTTTTTGTACCTGAGATGCTTTGTCAATAGTAGCGAAGGCATATGCTCCTGCGATCTGAGATAGTTTGGTGAGATTTTCAGTGGGATTTCTTGTGGGATCTTTCCACAAGACATCCAATTGTTCCATGTTTTGAGAGAGAGTGCTAACTAATTTCCTTTTCTTTCTCTGTTTTCTTACTACTGCTTTATGCTATGGGCTATAAAATACATCTAGGGGAGGGATTTCTTCTACTTTTAGTAAAGGCTTAGAGGATGGAGAAATAGGAATATGCTCCACATCTGAGGCTTCGCTAACTGTTCCTATGACTACTTCTTTTATTATCTGTACATCGCTGAAATTTGTCTTCATGGTCTGTCCTTCAAGATTGATCAAGTCATTGAAGGTTTCCCATACTTTATCTAATTTAGCTATGACTGGTGGTGCTTGGATGACGAGAGGGGGAGGATTTCTTTGTGGGGAGGCAATAACCTGCCGATGTAGAAGTTCTTTTGACTGGGCAGTATCATTCACTGACCCTTCATTCTTATCTAGTTCATTTCCGGATTTTTTAGAGTGTTCAGACACTTCTTTTTCGGATTTGGACTTAGATCCGTTGGTACTTGAACTTCCACTAAGGCTAACACTTGGAGTTGGTTCTCTTGAGGGTTTTAGGCATAGCTTTTCCAAAGGAATACTGGCCAACCTTCTTTCCCTGTATGTTTTGAACCTTCGAAATTCTTCTAGGGGTAGCTGTAGTTGGGTTGTGTGCAAAATTTCTTCCAATGTGTTTTTCTGTTGAAATAAATCATCAAATAAATCTTTTTCTCTGGAGAATACCTTTATCTTGACTGCTATTGTAAAATTGTGGGCGACCTCATAAGGGTCGAAGCGCCTTGCTGTGAATTTGAATAGCTGTAAGCACGTGATATTCTTTACTTCTGCAAAGGCGTGACCTACATCGAACAATGAGAAGGCCCCACAGGCTATAGGAAACTGTGGCCATATAGACTTCTTTTTGTCTTTTAATTCTTTAGCTAGGCCTCCGTCCCCACAGGTTTGGTAGGCGATCTCTCAGGCTAAGAGTTTATCAGGGATATATAAAGGCAGGACATGAGGGGGTGCAGAACTTCCAAAAACCCTGACATAAGTAAACATTTCTTCCCCGAACCATCTTGCGACAGTGAGGATGTCTACTTCTGCTTCAGGCGAGCATCTCGAAGGGTCTTTATCATAGAAAATTCTATACAAGGGCAACATAACTCCATGACAAATTTGGTAGAAGTATGGGATGGACTGAGAGTCCCATAACTCTTTGTGATATACATGAATGAGTAGAGGGTCTTGCGTCATCCACTTCCAACCCATAAGAGGAAACTTAGAAATATAACATATTGCGTCCATTATATATGCAAAAAGGTAAAAAGGAGGATAGATCCTCTGAGCCGTAGCCCTTTTAGACCGGTAATTGCCAATGGCTGTGGCCAGGTTATCAGACAAAATTATGGCCCAATCTAAAATGGTAGCATTTCTGGCAGCATCCAATAATGGAAGCCACTCGCATGAGAATTTGTTAATATCTGGAATTCCAAATATTCTAAAGAGCATGCCAGTAGCAAAGCAGTATGGAGAGGTTTAGGGAACCAGCATTTGACATATCGTGTTTGTCTTTCTTCAGCGGCTCATCTCTCCGAGACCAATCTTTGGTAGTTTCTGCCAGGTCCGGATTTTCTTTTACAAATTTCTCTGTAAACTGTCTATTGTAGATTTCCTGTGGCTCTGGTAGATGATACGTAAGCTTTAAATCCTGTGCAGTGAATCAACCAATGAGTCCTTGACCATGAACTTTGAACTCTCTATTTTTTATTTCTGCGGTATCCAATATCCATTTGGCCATGTTCGTGTATGGGAGGATTCTTGTCCTTTCTCCTATTCGATGTAAAAACGAGCAAGCTAGCTCTGCGAGGGATGCTTCAGAAGAGCTTTGTGAGCCTGCAATAGCTGTAACCTCCATTACCCTGGGATTCTCGTCTTCTAGTATGTTATACATGCCTTCCCACGTAGCTATTCCTGCATCTCTGTTGCAAGCCGTGTCTGTATACAAAGGCGCCATTTTCTCTTCTTCGGAGCTCGGGGCTTTGTTTTTCTTTCCCATTTTAGCCTACGTATTGTTTTGTATAGTCCTCTGCTCTCCATGCCTGCAATTCACAAGTGAGGTGAAATTGAATGACAAGGAAGGGTGGTGGGAAAGTTTTAAATGCCGTAGACCTACCAAATATACCACCTTACGTGAAATGTTCTTTGAAGAGCACGCACCCATATTCTATTAATAACTGACAGCTAACTCTTTTATTAGCATTTAAAGTGCATTACCATGTGTGAGCTTAGAGAAACTACATTTCTTGAATAACGAGCCCGAAATATTTGTGATGGAGCGATTTTGCGATTTTCTACTGCAACATCGCAGATCGCGAAATCGCAAAATCACAATGTCGCAATATCGCAATATTGTAGAATCACAGAATCACAATGTCGCAATATCGCAATATCACAGATCGCAAGAATATTGTATGACAAATTTTGTTAACCTATTCCTTGCGAGATGCGATCTTGCGATCGGTGCCATCGCACATTAGCAGATTTTTTGAAATGTTTTAAGTAAGTTATGCTGAATGCGATGTGATATTTGGTCGTTATCATTATCTCATGAATATTTGGATTGTGTTTGTGAGGTGGCATCCCATTATTTTCTTGCGATGTGATTTCCCTTGATAAGATAATTTTTACCTTATCATAAACTTAGATTCTAAAAGTTTCCAAGGGGGCTTCCTAAGCTTATGATGGTAACTTTATTTGCGTGAAGGAAATATAAATGCTAATTTAACTTTTCTGGATTTAATAACTAAGGGTCCCCACTTATTTAATATTAACAATAATACTAAATAAGGAGGGGGGTTGTTGGTGGCCACATCAATTGGTGATTCACTCGGAAGAACAAGTTATCTCTGTGTTTAAGTTGAATTTTCTTAAACTTCCAAAAGAGAAAAATTCTCAAAAAGTTAAACTTTATTATAGAAAGATAAAGCACATTATGCTCTATCCCATCAATGACATTTTGTTTCAGCTATTTTCAACTTTGATTATTTGCTTCCTCAAGTTAGTCCTTGTGTTTACATCAGTCATTACTTGGTCTGTAAGGGTAAAACAAAGTCTTATCTGTAAACCAGTTTTTAAAATATGCTCATTTTTCGTAGGTAGAGCCTCTGCTGCCAGCAAGTGTTCATAGCCTCGACAGGGTTACATGTTACCCAGTAATGATCCTATATCCTACTTAAAGAAACCTACAAATCTCAAAGAAGAATCCACATCCACACTTATTGCTTTGATTTTCTTTTTTATTCTTAAAGAATAATTTCTTGGTTTGATAGCCAATTTATGACACAGTCATTCACTTGATTTATAACTTTGTTGAAGAAGTTGGCTCGTGATGAGACCCCTTGCCTCTAGATTGTAACAATCTTCAGTCATTGCCCTGCTGCCGTATGCAGTATTTGGCAAAGTAAGCAAGTTATAATATCTATGATTATGATAATTCGGCTCGTGATGAGACCTCTCATTCTTCAAGATGAAGTGTATCCTTGGATTGTTCATCTGAAAGTTGTGATTTGCTTAGCAAGAAGGAAGTCATTGTTTTCTTTAGATAGCTCTACACGACAATGATAGAGTTTTTTGGAAGTAACTGTTCTATAAAGAATCTTTATTTTGTTTTTGATACCTTTTATTGCACTGATATAAAACAATTTCTTCACTAAAGGTTATTTTCATCAAACTTTTATGAAGTTGAAACTAGTGTCATATATAGGCTCGAGTCTTTTAACTGTATCTTTCAATAATAAGGATCAATTTTCCAAAAGATTTGCTATTTATACAAGCGAAAAATCAAAATCTAAAAAGGGAGTTGGTGTCTTTTTCATAAATGCCTAACGTAACCATTCACAACTGGTTTTATTATGTGAGGATTGTTTTTTGAGAATGATCACAAATTTTCTAATGAGAAGTAATTTTGTCCTTGGATATTCATAAAATATGAGAAGGGCTAATCACTTTATTTATTTTTAAACTACAGACTAACTAAACTAATTCTACTCCTATTCTAACAATATACATAAAATTGACTAGGTGTAATCATATTTCTAGTGTAACCATTCTCTCATTTTCGTTCCTACATACATATACAGTGCAAATATTAATACTAGAAACGAAATTCTTATTGATCTTAGAAAATTGAATGTGGAACAAGAATGCACAACTATTGTTAGAATTTTATTTAGAATTTCCCTCTTATGGAATTTTCTTTCCAATTGAATACCTATTGGATCATAGAAATCCAGATGGATTTCTATGAAGGACTGATAAATGCTCAATGGAAGAGATGACAGACCAAATTGAAGATATGAATTTTTGGATTCAAAGGCCTGGAAGTTATTATTAGTGGTATGTGAAAAAGTTAAACTTTTGACAATTCCTCGTGAAAGAAATGCTTCCAAACATATTTCTCTCAAATGAAATGAAGGATGAATGAAAATCTCTCAAATGAAATGAAAAATCATTAATTAATACATCCTTTTGTCGATATTGTATTTGATAGGATGGAAGCTTTTGATAAATCATTGACAGAGGATGAAATAGAAATAGCTTCTCATGCTCTTGAAAAACTTCAGTTTTCCAAAAGGGCCATACATTCATTGAGTGTCCGATGGTCTGGTTTTCAGTATGCCAGCGTAATGGATCAAAAGTCTGGGAATTAAAATCTGAAAACGAATTTGTCTTTGTACAAAATAGGTAAGAAGGAAAAGATAAAATAAAATCATTATCTGTACAGCTAAAGTTACGACACAGTTGGGATTGTTTTGTAATGATTTCTCTTTCATAAGGATTGACTATGATTATAGGGTTTGAGTGATTTTGACTTCCATCTTGTGATTTAGAAAGGGGATCATGATTATGAACAGGCATGAAAGCTTGGTCATGATATGAATCATAGATTGGAATATTTTCTTCGGTAATGAAATCATATAGGTGATTTTCTGCTTTAGTATGAGGATCGGTTGGAATAGTTTCTGATTTAAAATACCTCTCATTCTCATATATTATTTGAAGTTCCTGCTGATTCTCTCGAGATAAATCACCATCTTCAATATCAAAGTAATCATCATAAATGAATTCACAAGATTCCCTAGATTTTTCTTCAGTTTCATCCAGTATATTCAAACCATGAGGAATAAGGATTTCATGTCTATTAATGGCAAAATAATGTTATTCAATTATTTCTTTATCTTGAAAACCACTTAATGATGATTCATTAAGACCAACCTCTATACTTTCTGAAATATCATTAATATTGTGAGGGGGAAAATATTATCATTAAAAATATCAGGATAAAGAGAAAAATGTGATTCTGGAGTAATGCAAGAAATATCTTTTTTTGAAAACTCTTGCGCATTATGTTCATCATAGATTTTAGGTTTTAGATCATACCTCGATGTGCTCGTGTTTTTTGAAAGAAAATTACTTTGCTTTTCTGACCTTGGCATTTGTTTAGTTGCGATCATATTTAAAGAATTTGCCTCAAAGTTGCATTCAGATTCCAAGGTGACCTTTCTTTCAAAATTGCCAATTTTGTCTTCTAGTATTCGATTCGAAATATCTTCTAAGCTTTGTGAAACCTCTTCATCATGATTTATTTGCACATCCAAATTGGATTTCTCATTTATGTCGGAAGGGAATTGAGCAAAGCTTGGACTAATTTCATATGAGTCGGGAATAGGAGGCAGCAAATAATGATGATCAACACAATCTAATGATTCTTCACTTATGGGATCATTCTCAATATTAAATTTTAAACAATTCAGATGAAATCGAATATTAAAATCTCTAACAGACTCATCTTCTTTTCGTAGATATTCAATTTCATCATATACCTGATCATAATCATAGAAGTCGAATTTGCAAACAAAAATTGTGACAAATTGATCCCAGCTGTGAATTGAGGCAGCAGGAAGGGTTCTACACCATTTTCTAGCTTCTGCTACAAATGTGAGAGTAAAAAGTATGCATAAAATTCCTTCGTCAATTCCTTGAATTTAGAAGTTGAAACTCCTTGAAGAAATTGAAAGGCATGATTAAAAGCAGAAGGATTTCTCTTACCATTGAATTTTACCTGAGACAGTAGCCTTACCACTTTGGGTGGAGTGTTGGAAGATGCACAAACATGGATACAACTCCAAATTGGAAGTTTAAGAGAGGACATCCTAATTCAAATGTTAAAACTGAAAACAAATTCCAACAGACCACATGTTTCACGCCCTCCTTCTAGCACCAAATATGTTGAAGGCCCCAAAAATTTGGTCAACAACAAGGGGGATATCCGCCCAATCCGGACCTTGGTTGGCAACTCCTTATTCGTTTGGTATAGCGGGTCCGACTGGGGATATGAGACCAATTTCCCAATTTAGTGTGTGTTTGTGAGAAAGATGGGTGTCTCTGTTCTAAATGGAATACTTCTATCTAATCTAATGCTATGCTATTGTATTCTAATAAACAGAAAAAAATCGAAATTTATGCTAACCCGGGGTGTGATATTTCTTCTATGTGATCTAAAAAGATTTCAAACAATAACTGGTAATAAAGATCATTCAGCTATCATAAGAAAAGAATTCGATAAAGATGAACTACTTCGTATAAGAATTTAGGCAAAACAGTTGTTAAAACTTATCGCATAAATAAGCTACTCATACACTAAACATAAAAAAATGGTTATCATCGTACAAAAGTTCCAAATGATAACTTAGACATCCATGATGTAATATATAAACAACTGAAAACTGAATATCACTTTAACGCATAAGCAAAAATGGTTAAGAGATAAAAGTACCATTTATAACTAGTCCTACTCATCGGCTTCAAGCAACAATTGTTTTATCTCTCCTTGATTTAACATCTACTAAGAGTACAGAAGTGAAACATCAGTAGCAGATATCAAATGAAAATATCAAATAAACCCTGTTCCATTCATTCACCAAAACCTCCTCTGAGTGTGCAAAAGTGCATGTTCTGAGGACAAGTTTTTGATAAATTTCTGGACCCTTCTCTAAATGCATGAGAAGGGTTTAAATACTACTGACTAATTATAAAAATAAATTATTACAAAAATAAAGGATACGGTTTAAATGACCGTCCTTTTTTCAGGAAAATAAAACGAAATTAAAACTAAAATTAAACTATTTTTGTTCTTGATCTCTGAAATCACATGTATGCAGCATCTATTTAAGGAGAGTTGGGTGGCTGACTTCCGCTTTCAACTGGGATGAGAAAACAAAATCTATGAGAGCTGGGGCAATTTTTTTGATTGCATTTATAATGCACTTAACAGTCATCCATTGGCTATGTGGCTTCACCAAGTATGTCCAGTAACAATCCCAGTTTAACTTACTTAGCTTTTGGATTACTTTGGCCTTTTCTCGAGCTCTCTATTTCCAATCTACTTCTAGCTGTTGAGCATTTGGTAAGTACCCCGGAGTGGTCTCTGCAATCAAATTTTCCCTGTGTAAATTTTCATTTACGCAATCAATAAGTTTGTTGGCCGTCGTGGCTGCTCCTTCTGCTGCTTGCTCTGCCCCTCTGATTTGCTTGTCCCATTTGTTAAAGAGCATTTCCTTGTGATTTTCATTAATTCTTGGTGCACCTGCTCTTTTACCCTCGTCCGCCTCTTGCCATGCCAAATATTTAGTCACTCGTTTATCAATCAGATCGTAGTCACTCCGCAAGTCTACCACTTCATTAGTGGTTTTATCACTGATTTCACAATAATGACTCCACTCTGATATCTTATGGCCCAATGCTTCTTGTTGCTGTAGTAATTGCTCATTCAGGGAAATGGACTCTGTGATGAATTCTTTGAGCTTAGAGTCGTCCTTGTGCATCTCTCTCAATTCTTGTAACTGTTTTCCTTTCTCATCCAAACTTTTCTGATAGCTTATCTGCATTTGTTGGAAGTCATGTTGCCACTTTTCAAGCTGTTTCTATGCTTCATTATTGACATGGGCTTGTTGCAATTGTTGTTGTAGTACTTGTACCTACTCTTCCCTTTCTTTTAGCATTTGTTGTACCTCAGATGCTTTGTCGATAGTAGCAGAGGCATATGCTCCTGCGATCTGAGATAGTTTGGTGAGATTTTCAGTGGGATTGCTTGTGGGATCTTTCCACAAGACGTCCAATTGTTCCATGTTTTGAGAGAGAGTGCTTTCCAGTTTCCTTTTCTTTCTCTGTTTTCTTACTACTGCTTTATGATGTGGGCTATAAAACACATCTAGGGGAGGGATTTCTTCTACTTTTAGTACAAGCTCAGAGGATGGAGAAATAGGAATATGCTCCACATCCGAGGCTTCGCTAACTGTTCATGTGACTACTTCTTTTATTATCTGTACATCGATGACATTTGTCTTCATGGTCTGTCCTTCAATATTGATCAAGTCATTGAAGGGTTCCCATTCTTTATCTAATTCAGCTGTGAATGATGGTGCTTGGATGACGAGAGGGGGAGGATTGCTTTGTGGGGAGGAAATAACCTGCTGAAGTAGAAGTTCTTTTGACTGGGTAGTATCATTCACTGACCCTTTGTTCTTATATAGTTCATTTCTAGATTTTTTAGTGTGTTCAGACACTTCTTTTTTGGATTTGGACTTAACTCTATTGGTACTTGAACTTCAACTGAGGCTAACGCTTGGAGTTGGTTCTCTTGACGGTTTTAGGCATAGCTTTTCCAAAGGAATGCTGGCCAACCTTCTTTCCCTGTATGTTTTGAACCTTTGAAATTCTTCTAGGGGTAGTTGCAGTTAGGCTGTGTGAAAAATTTCTTCCAATGTGTTTTTCTGCTGAAATAAATCATCAAATAAGTCTTTTTCTCCAGAGAATACCTTTATCTTGACTACTTTTGTAAAATTGTGGGCGACCTCATAAGGGTCAAAGGGCCTTGCTGTGAATTTGAATAGCTGTAAGCACGTGATATTATTTACTTCTACAAAGGCGTGACCTACATCGAATAGTGAGAAGGCCCCACAGGCTATAGGAAACTGTGGCCATATAGCCTTCTTTTTGTCTTTTAATTCTTTAGTTAGGCCTCCTTCCCCACAAGTTTGGTAGGTGATCTCTCGTGCTAAGATTTTAGCAGGGATATATAAAGGCAGGACATGAGGGGGTGCAAAACTTCCAAAAACCCTGACATAAGTAAACATTTCTTCCCAGAACCATCTTGCGACAGTGAGGATGTCTACTGCTGCATCAGGCGAGCATCTCGGAGGGTCTTTATCATAGAAAATTATATACAAGGCAAACATAAATCCAGGACAAATTTGGTAGAAGTATGGCATGAACTGAGAGTCCCATAGCTCTTTGTGATATACATGAATGGGTAGAGGGTCTTGCGTCGTCCACTTCTAACCCATAACAGGAAACTTAGAAATATAAAATATTGCATCCATTATATATGCAGAAAGGTAAAAAGGATGATAGATTCTTTGAGCCGTAGCTCTTTTGGACCGACAATTGCTAATGGTTGTGGCCAGGTTATCACACAAAATTCTGGCCCAATCTACAATGGTGGCATTTGTGGCAGCATCCAATAATGGAAGCCACTCGCATGAGAGTTTGTTAATATCTCGCATTCCAAATATTCTACAGAGCATGGCAGTAGCAAAGCAATATGGAGAGGTTAGGGAACCAGTATTGTACATACCGTGTTTGTCTTTCTTCAGCGGCTCATCTCTCTGAGACCAATCTTTGGTAGTTTCTGCCAGGTCCAGATTTTCTTTTACAAATTTCTCTATAAACTGTCTATTGTAGATTGCCTGTGGCTCTGGTAGATGATACATAAGCTTTAAATATTGTGCAGTGAATGATCCAATGAGTCCTTGACCATGAACTTTGAACTGTCTATTTTTTATTTCTGCGGTATCCAATATCCATTTGACCATGTCCGTGTATGGGAGGATTCTTGGCCTTGCTCCTATTTGATGTAAAAATGAGCAAGCTAGCTCTGCGAGGGATGCCTCAGAAGAGCTTTGTGATCCTGCGACATCTGTAACCTCCATTACCCTGGGATTCTCCTCTTCGAGTATGTTATACATGCCTTCCCACATCGCTATTCCCGCATCTTTGTTGCAAGCTGTGTTTGTATACAAAGGCGCCATTTTCTCTTCTTCGGAGCTCGGGGCTTTGCTTTTCTTTCCCATTTCAGCCTACGTATTATTTTGTATAGTCCTCTGCTCTCCGTGCCTACAATTCACAAGTGAGGTTAAATTGAATGACAAGGAAGGGTAATGGGAAACTTTTAAATGCTGCAGACATACCAAATATACCACCTTACGTGAAATGTTCTTTGAAGAGCACGCACCCATATTCTATTAATAACTGACAGCTAACTCTTTTATTAGCATTTAAAGCACATTACCATGTGTCAGCTTAGGAAAACTACTTTTCTTGAATAATGAGCTCAAAAGATTTGCGATGGAGCGATTTTGCGATTTGCTACCGCAACATCGCAAATCGGGAAATCACAAAATCGCAAAATCGCAAAATCTTAAAATCGCAAAATCACAATGTCGCAATATCGCAATATCGCAGATCGCAATATTGCAATATCATAGATCGCAATATCGTAGAATCACAGAATCACAATTTCACAATATCGCAATATTGCAGATTGCAGGAATATTGTATGACAAATTTTGTTAACCTATTCCTTGCGAGATGCGATCTTGCGATCGACGGCATCGCACATTAGCAGATTTTTTGAAGTGTTTTAAGTAAGTTATGCTGAATGCGATGCGATATTTGGTCGTTATTGTTATCTCATGAATATTGGGATTGTGTTCGTGAGGTGGCATCCCGCTATTTTCTTGTAATGTGATTTCCCTTGATAAGATAATTTTTACCTTATCATAAACTTAGATTCTAAAAGTTTCCAAGGGGGCTTCCTAAGCTTATGATGGTAACTTTATTTGCGAAAAAGAAATGTAAATGCTACTTTAACTTTTTTGGATTTAATAACTAAGGGTCCCCCTTTATTTAGTATTAACAATAATACTAAATAAGGAGGGGGTTTGTTGGTGGCCACAACAGTTGATAGGAAGTGAATTTGGAGTAATAGCCGCACAATTGGCCTCTTTCTTATTTGACTTCTTCTTCTTTACCTTCTTCTTCTTCTTCTCAGCCTCCTAGTTACTAGATTTAAAACTCTCACTAGGTGAAGTAGAAGAGGAGGGTGAAGAAATGGGAGAAGAAGGTGAGGGGTAAACCTTAGAATCACCATGATGTAATTCAAATGAAGGAGACATTTGGACATGAGTCGAGACGCTCGCGACCACCAAGGTCGAAAAAAACTAGACAGGCAGATCAATGGTTAACATAGGAAGGGATAATGTTGCCATATAAGGAGCACTAGCGTTTCCAAAAGAAGGAAAAGGACAAAGATTCCCATCCGAGGGGAACCCTTTGTTGGTGGACTCTGGGAATGTTTCCATTGGAATGAACTTTTAAAGAAACACTAAGGAAGATAACTTTAAATACGAATATTTCATGGGCAGTTAATTTTAAGACACTGAAACAAAACTTTTCCTTTTCATATTTTAAGAGTCGAGAAAAGGATGAAAGGTGACTCTTGTCGCTTTCAGAATTAACGAGCTTGAAAGGACAAGCACTCGGATGATATTTTATTTTTAAAGACTCAAAAAGATAAAATGACTACTCAGGATGATCTAGGTAAAAAGGATTACCCAGTAACCATGAATTTTAGAATACCTCTTGGAAAATCGAGAAGTATGGGCAGGCAATCTCCTCGAATACTGTGTTCGGTGTATCATGTTTACAAGGTAGCAGATTCGACTTCCTATGGATAAATGATTAGAGACCTAGTGAGGTATCCCTTCATATACATGATGGTACATGGAGCAAAAGTATGTACTAGCATTGTCTAGTGCCAAAGCGAATGACAACTGCTAGGTTTGAAGACGTTGGAACACATCTCTAGCTTAGACCACTAAATGTGAGCATTAAGTTTCAATGCTTCCTTAGGTTAATTCAATAAATTTTAATAGTTGATCTTGAATTAGTTCTCAATTTCAAGGCGCTACCATTGTCATCTGACAAAAATCTTACATGCAGCTATATGAGAAAAGAGATATTTTTTCGATTAAAGTTAACACTAATTGAGAGATAGGGAACCAAAATCAATGCAACAATCAAAGAATGAAATCTTTCTCTAATAACTCTCCTAAATGCACTTAATCTTCCTATAACAACAAAAGAAGTTTCATTGCATTTCCAATGCTTATGATGATGCAATTCTAGCTTCTCAATAATGCTACTATTGCAATATTTTTCGCTTAAGTAAGCTAGAATGATGTTCTCCTTTTCATAAAATGCAAAATGAGTCTTTCACATAAAGCACTTTAAATGAAAATTTTCAAAATTCATCAATCAAATCCAAAGCATGATGAATGAAACCAAAAACAACTTCTTCCCTGAATCAAACAAACCAAACACATAAATGCTTCAATCAAGAAACCAAGAAATGTAATCTATGCTTGGAAAGATAATGGAGACACTCGAAATAAGAGAACAAATGAGGCTCTTTCACTCATTCAATTGAAAACAAAGCATCCTAGTCACTTCTTGGAGGAAGAAGAGAGTTTTAGGGTTAAGACACACTGGCACTGGAATGAGAGAAATTATGATTTTTTCTTACCCCTAAGACCAGAGCAGCTTTTGGGCCAAAATTAGCGCCGATCGGCATGACTAACGAGTACTACAAATAGCATTGATGGTTGATTGGTCCGACTTTTTGGCCAACAATAGCATCGATCGAGGGATTCAAAGAAAAAATAAAAACAAAACTTCACATAGGGATAGACTTAACACATCAAAGGGTGGGCTAAACCAAGCAAGCACACAAAACAAGCTAAATGAAGCTTTCTAGTTAGAGAGAAAATGGTCCAAAAGGCTTACTGGGTTAAAATCACAAGAGCAGAACACACTGACCAAGATTGGGGTCAAGCCCTAATCTTCACTTACAAGCATCAACGTGACTTCCTAACTAATAATAAGCACCAAATGCTAGTCGGTATGATTGTTTCTTAGCAACTTGCGCTGATCAGCGTGACTGTCAGCAAATTAAGCGCATTGATCAAGGGAGCTAAGGAAATAATAATTTTTTTTTGAAACAGGGACCAGATCTACTACTATGAATTTTAGACTTAGACTAGTAAGCAAGAGAAAAGAAATAGAACCAAAGGGAAAAAGTGGAACTAGAAAAGTTCTCACGAAATCATGAAATCCAAGACAAACAAAAGGATTGGGATCCGCAGTGAAGTCACTAATGTGTGGTGAAACAAAATTATAAGTGAGGACACGATGAATTCCTCTAGCCCAATAATGGGTATAGCCACAACAGATACATTCTATGGAAGATTTCCTTAGGTTAGAACCAATTAAGAGGGCCTACCTTTTAGTCTTCTTATCCTGTTTCATGATGTCCTTGCCTGCTCGCTTCAGCTATCTCTCGCTTCCTTCTTCAAGCACGTGAAACAAGTAAACAACAACAAACAAAAAACATGACAATAGACAAATTCTAATTCAACCTACTTAACAAGTCAAGAAACATCAGGTTTGTCCCTTACCCCTTCCTTAATTTCTTACTCTCTCTTAGTTAATTAAAGAATCAATTGGTTAAATAATATAAAATTAAAATTGATTAAAGAATTAATAATTACTTATTTGTCATAATACCCATTTATCTGTTACAAATGAATTAATAAATAAACAAATTAATGACTATTAAGAATAATAAATAAATAATCATCATTAGGTTTATCTTTAATTAATTTAGGTGATTAATTATTAATAATTTTAAATATATATTAAGTGACTAATAAATAAATAAACAAAACATAAAATTAAACCTTAAACGACCTAGGTTTAGCATTAACATTAATATAAAAACGATTATTCTATAAATTATTGATAATTAAATGAAATAAATCTAGATCAAATATTTACTACTTTATTAGTAAAGCATTAAGTGAAATTCAGTAATAATAAACATGAATTAAAATTAACATAAACTATTTATTTAATTAGGTAACATAAAATAATGAGATTCCATATAAAAATAGAATAAAATTAATTAAAATAAAATTAAAACAAAATAAAATTATAACCCTTTAAACCATCCTTATACCCAATAAAGGTGCACTTTTGAGTTACTATCCAAATTGGTTCATTTCTCCTTTGGAACATGTACATATGCATCACATCCAAATACCCTCAGATGTGAAAGAAAGGGTTTCTTACTAGTCCATACCACTTGTGGAGTCTTATCCTCCAATGCTGATGAAGGTGATTTGTTGACCATGTAACATGTTGTCCTAACCCGACACCACTAAGCATGCTTCTTGTCCTTTCCATCAACATCTTATTCATTCTTTCTGTAACTCCATTTTTCTCAGGTGTGTATGGAGTAACTTATGTCGTGCTATACCACACTTATCTGTCCTCAACACCTTTATCTTCTTTTCTGTCCGGTTTTCCACCAGAGTCTTAAATTATTTAAACCTGTCAAAGACTTTAGATTTCTTCTTAAGGAAATATATCCATGTATTCCTTGAGAAGTCATCTATAAATGATAGATAGTACACATACTTACCCATTGATGGAACCTTCACAGGTCCAAACACTTCACTGTGTACAAGTTCTAATATTTGTTTCACCCTTTTACCACTCGAGGTGAAACTCACCTAATTTTGCTTTCCATATACACAATTTTCATAGAAATCAAAATCCAGAGAGCTATTACTCATACCTTCTACCATACCTTTACCATGAAGTATTCGAAGGCCCTTCTCTCCAATATGTCCAAGCCTTTGATGCCATAGCATGGTCTTCTCTCCAAACACCACTAGATGTTTTGCTCCACTTTCAGGAACCACAAAACTATTACACCCATCAACAACAATGCTACCTTGCAGCTTGTATAGAGTTCCAATTCAAAATACCTACATCAATAACAATGCCCCCCACAACCATCTTGCGGGTATCCTTCTCGAACACTGTTTTTACAACTGCATCATCCAACTTGCTTACAGAAATCAGATTTATAGCTAATGTAGGAATATGCAGAACACCCAAAAGTGTTCTAACCCTTCTACCTTGCAACTTCAACTTTACTTTTCCGTCATCCACCAAGAAGACATCACCACCATCATATTTCTCAAACTCGTAGAACCACTCTCTATGGGTAGTGAAGTGAAAGGATGCACCCGAGTCAATCAACCATGCCTCGTGATCTGCATGTGTACTTGAAGAAGCCAAGTACACATCCCCACTTTCATCTAAGGTGGTTTTCGCCTCTACAGAAGGAGCATCATCAGATCCCTTTGCCTTACCAGGAGCTTTAGATTTACAGTCCCTTGTGTAGTGCCCTTCCTTTTTGCATTTCGAGGACACCACCTTTACAAGTTTTCCTGGAGATTTAGATCTCCCACTCGATGACTTATTTTTGTTTCTGTTCTGGGACTGTCCTCATATAGACAAGGCATCACCATTCTATCTCTCCATATTTTTTTGTCTCATCTCCTCCATGAGCAAGGATGATAGTATTTCATCAAACTGCAAGGCAGTTGTATTGCTACCTATTGCAATAACCAGACTATCCCACGAATATGGTAGAGAAGACAAAAAAATGATGCACTTATCTTCATATGAAATTTTAATATCAACAGATAATAACTGAATTACCACAATAATCAATGCATTCAGATGCTCTGTCACTGAGTCTCCATCTTTCATCCACACGTTATACAACTTTTTCCATAAGAATAGTTTATTCACCAGAGACTCAGATTGGTACAAAGTCCCTAACTTGTCCCACAAAGCCCTCACCGTAGCTTCCCCTGATACATTCAACAATACTAAATCTGAGACACACAATCGTATTGTGCTCTTTGCCTTCCGATCCAACTTCTTCCATTCTTCATCAGACACTCCCATTGGTTTAGTACCCGAATCTACCATGATCCACTGATATTTATCCACCAACATATCCTCCATCTTAAGATCCACAACTCAAAACTTTGACCATTAAATTTCTTGATCTCTATCTTTCCACTGCTTGCCGTCTTCTTTCACCACCAGAATCAATTTCACATATCTCCCACTGAACAGGGTCTACCACAGGTTTGAGCGAAACCCCTCAGCAGCAATGGCATCCCCTTGAAGCCAAAATAGCTCTACTACCAAATGTAGGTCTTAACCTTGTACAAACATTACCTGCATATGAATTCTAAAACACAAAAAATAAACAATGCGAGAGCATAACACATAAAACACATATACACAGAGATTTGCCCCTGGATCCCAAAACTAGAACTACCGTCTTGATTTATCATTATGTTCCTTTCAATGTTACAATACATATTTATTCATGTCGAAGCATCCAATACCATGGACTGAAAACCATCGCATCCAAAACCATGGAACAAAAACCATCGCATCCAAACCATGTGCGAAAAACATGCACAAAACCATAGGTAGGTCTTCCCAACCTAATATAGGGTCCAAAAAACAAAATTTTCCTGGGCGCTACCCTGGACCCCATAGAGGGGGATTACCTGCACTCCTCAAACCCCCTCTCACCCCCCTACTATGCAATCAATGTAACAAAGGGGGGGCTTCCCCCCCCTCTAACCCCCTAGTTAACTAGATGGGATAGTCATGGAAAGAATATAACACATCCCAGCAAATCACCCCTCATGGTTGACATCATCATCTCAAATCCTATTGGTTCTTATAAAGTTGATTTTGGTTTTACATTTTTATTTTTAGGCCAATTTTAGACATCAAAATTTCTTGAATGAGGGTGATCCCCTCATAACTAAGTAGGGGGATTTCAAAACTCTCATAAAGTATCAATTCTACCCTATTGGGTATGTAGAGGTCCAGTGGATCATGTGACATTACTTAAGGAAAAGACAAGGGTAGAGTGTATAGGAGCACACCATAGAATTCAAGAAGATTGCAATAATGTTGGATATCTCTCCCAAGAACTTGGACATACTCCTTAAGTATTTTAGAGGGGATACACAACCATATGTGGAAGCAAGTGATGTTGTTCAAACCCAGAATGGTGGGTGAGACTTATGTACAAACATAATATGTGGAAAACATAATTTCCTTTTCTTTCTTTGCACACTTCTCCTTTTTTCATCCACTTGCTTGATCACTTTCTCCAATAACTAAACGTCTCAGCTATGAACTCTATTGTTGACTTATGGAACTCATGCACAATGTTATGAAACTGTCAAGGTTCAAAAATACCAATATTACTAATAAACCCAACTCCTCTGGTATATACTTCCAGAAGAACCACATCAACCATACCTCCAAACCCAAAATCACGCCCTAAATCTAAACTGTGACAAAAAACAAAATAACCCTGAGTACTTTGGCCCAAATCCAAAGAACTATAGTTTATATCCTTACTTTCTCTACCTCCATTAAGATCCCTTGTAAAAATGATTAGTTAACTTGCACTTCAAACCTTTGGACAAGACCAAATCTTAGTGACTTCCAAGGGATCCACCAAATAATCTACTATATCTAGATTAAGTTCCTTCAAAACCATAATATCTTTCTCCTCCATGTTTTATCTCCCCAGAATATAGCAATATAGATTAAGAATATGATTGATGGGTTTTATTATTATTAAGGTTATGTTGATGGGAAAAAATTACCTCCATCAACAACAAGGAGACCACCTCGTCAGTGCCCCAAATGAGACCTTTTTTTGTTTGGGATGGTGGTTATGACTTGTTCTATTGGGTCGAGTTACCTTGTCGCCTAAGACTAGCCTAAGGTTAACCTAGCCTAAACTAAGTGTTATTCTAACCTAATGCAAATATGCTAACTTATGTAATACTAATTGTTAAGTCTATGCATTACTATGTTAAATAGATGTTAGTGATACCTAATAGTAATGTTATGTATTAATGTCTATTTCATATGTTGCACATACCTTAATATATCCCATGTGATATTAATGTGAAATTATATTAATGTTATCTAATATGTAAATATGCATTAATAATATTATATAAAGCTCTATGATATGACACTATACTAATATAATAATACTTGTTAATAAATTTCCTACAATACTATAATATAAATACTAAAATATTACTATAATATACTATATTAATATTACTATCACTAATATTAATATAATATAATATAATACAATACTATTACGTTGCACTACATACAAAACATAAATACATTACCTAACATTGTTATCACTATAATATTATTGTAATACAAATCCTACAATGAAAATCTAACCACTTTAATACAATATTACATTATTTATATCATAATATTATATCTATACAATATCATGTATGTGTTATAGTGTAGCAATTGAAATATTATATTAATTTATAATGAATCAATAATACAATTAAATGTTTTCGAACAACAATTGAAATTGTTGCAAAAGTTGTGAGTTTCTATGTGAAGGGTTTGTTCCTATTATATAGGAGTGGTTTCCCTAGTTTGTTGTGTGGTTGTTATATTCTCTCAACCAACTAATTGTGTGTCCAAGATAGTTTCCCTATCTTGAGACAACACTTCATGTGTATATGTAAAATCATATTTTATTAATGGTACACAAATTTCCTTTATGGAAATTTAACATGGTATCAGAGCTCTTGAGGGCGTGGCTGCTCCTGGGCTTGGCTTGTTCTGTGTTGAAGGAAATAAAGAATTTGATTACTATTTTGTTTGTTTTTCTCCTTCGCTTGTTTGTCCAGGAATATCATTTTTCTGTAATTTGGCATTTGAATTCAAATATTTAAGATGGGGAAGAAGATGGTGAGGAAAAATTCATGATGAGGAGTTTGGCATCCATAATTGCAATAGCGCTATTCATATGATTTCCTGAAATGGTATTTGTGCAGTTTAGTAATGGATTAGCTTGCAATGCCTCACCTCGTAGATCGGGAATATCAAATGACACATGTTACAAAGCGATCGCTCAGAGTGTAGCGAAGGGAATGTGCAGTTGCCTCTACCGATCACTTAACAATTGGGGATATTCCTCATTGCCCTCTAAATGCGCTACCACTGGACGTTGCAAATCCTATTCTCTCTATATTTGTACCACAAGAGATTTTTAATTCCCCTCAATGAAGATGAATTATGATCCACTAGACCTCCTACAAGGCATCGCTTCCATCTCGAGCCTGAAGCCTAAGATTTTGACAGTGGTTGTTCGACTAGTGCAACAGATGCGATGACTTGATGTATGCATGGATGTCAAGAATACCGATTGAATTGCCAGACATTCCCTTGGGATGGAAGCTTGGTGATCCTATTGTGTTGCCTCTTTCCATGGAAGTCCTTGCTGGTTGGAAGCCTGGAGATGTTGTGGTGATTGCAAATATTCCAAAGCTATAAGAGGGAGTGTAAGAACCACCACTAAAGCCAACTTCTCTTGCAAGACATGTCAAACTTATTCAAGTGTGATACGTGTAGCTTGATATCAATCCTAATATGTAGGATGAGTAATGAGTATAATAGTGAATAGACTAGCAAGGTAGATGCTCAACAGAGGAGTTCACTAACTATGTTGTGAATCTATGAATGTATTGCTAAAATGAGGTCATCCTTGATAATTTAAGGGATATAGGTTTGTGATGAGCATTGCTCATGGA
Source organism: Pinus taeda (assembly GCA_000404065.3). NCBI lineage: Eukaryota > Viridiplantae > Streptophyta > Pinopsida > Pinales > Pinaceae > Pinus > Pinus taeda. The sequence goes on along the minus strand of APFE031232203.1, from coordinate 25,627 downwards.
GTCTGTTGAAGTAAGCCATAGATTGGTGGGAGGCTCGAGTTAACAGTTCTGTAGAGTTGAGTCCCTGTGGGATTCTCTTGGAGGAGACTTGTGTTCAATGCGAGTATTGGATTTGTTGGACATGTCTAGATCTACTAAGATTTGTGGAGTGGGAGATGATGTCGTTTTTCAGTGAAGGAGCTCCTCGATATGTTCGTGGTTTCGCAGATCCTGCACTTGGCAGCTGTGTGAAGGCGAGAGAAGCATCGAAGGCGAGAGCAGGCTTGAGAGGGTGACAAAGAATTTTGCTATTGTAGGACCCGAGCTATTGGCGATACCAACAGAGATATGTTGGTGTTGTTTGGAGAGCCCACCTACCAATCTGTCATAAGAGCCTTAGAACTGAGTTTGGAGAGACGATTTGTCACCTGGAGAATGCCATTGCTATTTTTTTTGTCTTTGTTAGGAAGTGTTATGTCGGTGATATAATTCTAGTTAAAAGAATATAGTGGCATTTAGTTTGGCCAACTATTGTCACACATTTTTGTCTTTGTTGGAACTGGCCATTCTGAAAATAAACAAATGTATTTGTAGGAATGATTAACCACCAGATATAATGAAGAAAACACTAATATGGCAGCATCAAAGATTGAAGGATGATGGACAATCGAGGTTGTGTGAATTAATGTGAGTTTATGGAATAGACTCATGCTATAGTATGAGTCACATATTATAATTAGAACAAATCTACATGTCATATACTCTTTTGTAGTGGTTAGTTGTGGTCTTGAAATGTTTTATGTTCCTGCTGTAAGACCTAGAGAGGCATGCATACCCTTTGTTATGTGTTCCTTCTGTAAGAGAGTTTTAACACCCTGGAAGAGTGTGTCATGTGGGATGGATACACTTGGGTGAGCCATATTGGTTTAAGACTCCATGAAGTGAAATTTTATAGCTAGGGGGAGTTCATTGAGAGGTTAGATGAACGATGTATGTAAAGGACTTCCTAGTAGACTGGTGGTTGCAGCGTTTGGGAACCCATGCATTCCAGTAGATGGTTGTTCCATTATATGGACATTGACGATTGCATGAACAAGGTGCAAGGTGTAATTATGAGACGAGACTGGATGAGATGTAGATTTTGCAGATTGATATCGAGAAAACTACTCATTAAGGGGGTGTGTTGGAATATTAATTCCTACTTGCCTTAGTTGTGACTTTCTATTTAAAGAGTCTATTCCTATTCTATAGGAGTGGTTTCCCTAGTTAGGTGTGTGGTTGAGATATTCTCTCAACAAATTGGTTGTGTGTCCAAGATAGTTTCCCTATATTGAGACAACACTTCCTGTATATATGTAATACCATATTTGATTAATGGTACACATATTTCCTTTATGGAAATTTAACATTATTGTCGTACAAATTCTACGATGTAAATATAACCACTTTAGTATAGTATTAAAATATTTATATCATAATATTATATCTATATAATATCATGTATGTATTATATTGCAACAATTGAAATATTATATTAATTTATAATGAATCAATGATACAATTAAATGTTTTTGAACGACAATTGCAATTGTTGTAAAACTGCCAAATGTTACATGTCACTAAATTAATTCAAATTTATTTACAAAATTATACATCTCCTTATGTTCAATATTTGGTGATTTAGTTGGAGGATTAAGATTTAAAAAAAGGTTGATTGACATGAGGGTTCGATTATTGCCCCAACAAAAGAGGGATTCAAAATACAAATAGTATATTGATGCAAGCATATTCTAGAAGAAAAAATGAAAAATGAAGAAATCTTGATTGAAATAAGGACTAATCCCCTCTCAATCAAGAGTAGAGTGAATCAAGGGGAAATGATTGGGATTGTGTCTAAGATAATGTTAATCTTGTAAATCACTAAAATAGTTCATGTGACTTATCAACTATTCAAACAAACATGCAATAAGTTTGTCCCAATAAATAGTTATTGATATCATCTCATACACATGCTAGATCATTTATTAAAGAACTCAATATTAGATTTATTTTTATGTCAAACAAAGAATTTGTTTAACATATAAACAATTTGATCAAAACACAATTGTCACTTGCTGTAAATAGTTGTCATAAAATTACAATAAGTTTCATTGAATCCTTTAGTTGAATTTTGGTTCTGTCAACGCCTACAAAATAGCTGTACAAAAATGAATGAACATAAAAGAGAAGAAAATCACAAAAGTGTGAATGTTCATCATTCATGCGAACAATTAATAGAAGAGAAATAAATCTTAGGAACAATTAATAGTGTAATATAAAGACAAATTACATTAATACTCTAGAATGCCTCATACAATTTGCCTCAATAGGATTAAAGCTTCCATCACTAACACTCAAATGCTGCAGAAAAATCCTTGTACAATCTTACTAAAAGAACCCAACAGAGAGTAATCCCTCATTCATAAGTTCCTTGATGCCTCCATGTATTCCTCTATGCCGAATCCCTTCCGCCCATTGAATGATAAAAGGTGTATTTTTAACTCCTAATTATCTTCACAATAGTTATCAATCCGGGCAAGATTTTCTATTTCAAGAGTGTACATAGTTTGTGGTGGCTATTTACTCAAGAGTAATGTTTCTAAATTGTAGTACAGTGCTTTCAAATACAAGAATAAATGGATGCAACAAATAAATTCTAATTGAAATTAAAAGAAAGTACAATCCTTTAAGGAACTCAAATCCTGCAGTAATCTAAGTAACAACAATGCAATCTATATAATAGCACTATTAGTTAGGAGTGCAGTAATAATAACTCTTCCCTTAGAAATTAATAGAAATTCAATCATGTTCATTCGAATGTAAAATAATGATGGCATCAATCTGAGAGTTTTTAACAGCAATAGTTATAGCTCATTACAATTTATTACACCAAGCAAGAGATGTATCAATGAAACTAAATCTGAAATTAAAGGAAACTAATCAAGAAACAATTTTGTAAATTAAATATAAAACAGAGTTATTCTATCACGCAAAGAACCAATGAACAACAAAGCGATAAAATAACAAAAGGTAGTGATATGATCACACTATCACACTTGCGATAATTGAAATCATATAATACAGATGAAGTAGTGAGTTCCACCGGAAGCCAGGCCCTAGTTGTCAGCATACACTGCTTAGTTACTTCAGAGAATGGAGAGGAACAACAACTCTTTTATTTATTAATCATCAAACTGTGAAATCATTACAACATATTTGCGCCCTACAACAAAACTCTATAATTGAGAATTACAATGGTCATACAACCGTCCGCCTTTCCTCCTATCCTATCTCTAATAATCCCGAAATTAATATCTCATAATCTATCCCAGAATCTCTCCTCCTCTGATCTCTGTTATGATTTAAATACACAGAAGAAAAGAGAAGTTACAACCATGATGATTACAATATGATTCCCATTACAAAATTGGATTTTTATGAACAAATTGATAAACAAGATCGTATCTGAAATATCTTCCCATCAGCATTCAACAAGAACAGGTCGAATTTGTTGTTGCAGCTAAGATAATTTGGAAAACAGCCACAACAGTGAATCTAAGAAAAATGTCTTTAGAGAACCTCCTGTTTCTCTTAGTACAGGCCGAATTTAGGACATCTGTTCATCACAAAACTGATTTGGTCCATTTTGAACAAAACCCATGTTTCAGATTTTCCAGATTCTTCTCCATTTGCCCGAACTATTCAATACAAAACTTTCACTTCTTATTCCAACGAATTTATGAGTTGACACATTTAATGACGAGTTGGAGATCAAATCTTCAATCTGGAAAATATCTTGGAGGCTAAAATGGTGAGTGATGTTACAACCAATTTATTAATAAACCATCATTGGTAAAAACATGCATAATAATCAATCTATTAAAAATAAAGGAGAAGAAATAATATTTATCCATAAGAGCATAAATAATTATAAAATGGGATATATGATAAATCATGATAAACGAAATGATAAATAAGAGTAGAAATAGATGAAATAGGTGTTAAAAAGTGATAATAATAATGACATATTAACGACCCAACATACCCCCAAACTGAATATATTGTATGTCCTCATGCAAACCAAAGACATTGTGTTAACCAAGCAATGAATTGTTCCTCAAATAATGAATATTCAATTTTAGCAATGTTGATGAAGGCATAATTTTTTTTCATTGACGTTCAACTTATGTGTAAACGAAGTTGCAAAAAAATATGATATAAGTAACAAAAAACTTCATTAACCATTTTCTCAAAGACTGCAAACCAAATTTTGTTGAATTATAATATATTAATGCTTCTATGATCCAAAATTCAGATTGTTTTGATGCATGGATCATGAGATATAAACAAAATGGATGTAGGTGATAGTGCATGGTTTCTGAAATTTTATGAACTCATTTAACTTGAAATTATCTGGGTTTGTGAATTTTAATGATACGTATGTGTTTTCCAGAAATCACAAGAGTTGAGTTCATAGTTTTAAAAATATATGGAAACCAATTTCTGCACTGTATAAAAATGAAATTGTATGTCTTAAATGAGAAAGAAAGTAGAAAACATCCATCATGCGTAACAATTCCTCCCCCAAACTAAAGAATTGGCATGCCCTCAGGCAATGCTAGAAAATAAATTGAAGTGGTCGCTACCATTTGTTGAATTCTATGCTTGGTGTAAAACAATATGGAATAAGGGAGGTGTCGAGAATGAATATGAATATCAATGGATGATAAAGAATATTAATGGCATGGTCATAAGAAAGAAACGAATAGAAGAAACACTCCCCCAAACCGAAAGATGATATGTATCTGAAAAATTGGAAGTGGTAAATATGTGGAATGAATGATGATAAATAATGGTCAATGGATTTTCATGAAATTCTCCTAAATGTGTAATAAATTAGAAAATTATGCTATTTTACCTCAATTTTGACCTCCAAAAAAAATGTAGAATGACATGTATGGCCTGGAATTTGTTGAAGCTGATGTAGGTAGAGTTGGTGCTTAAAGTGATGCCAAAGGTGGAATCCATGCAAACACATCATGTCTAAATTCGTCTTCATGAGTTGCTTGAGCCTCTTCTGTTAGTTGCAATAGTTTGGTCATGCTGCGAATAGAGTTCCCCCCCCCCCATACTTGTTGTTCTCCTGTAAAAAATTCATTATTTTGCATACAATGTTCTTGAATCCATAATGTTAGTTTAGAATAGCAATAGATAAGATGCATGCAAAAATTTCAATTAGAAAAGCTTTTGTATACATGCGATACTAATATTTTGTCAAATCAACAAATTATGGCAGACTGTAGTAATCATATCACATGCTATCCCATAATGCATACATTTCCCCCTCCAATTGGAAAAGGGATTCCATGACCATAAAGCCTACGAAAGGTGTTATGCAGACGAGAAGGCAAGGGAATGAACAATACAACAGTAAATGAAGTAGAGTACACATATCAATAATAGGACAACAAAAGGTATGGTTATAATGAGAGCAGAGTGTGTAAACATATTTATGAATAAGGGATAGGATGCTTTGGATTGATGATAAGTTATGAAAAAAAGAAAAAGACAACAATACGCCAAATTTTTTCTTTACTGACGGTGTTCTAGCTGAAAATGAGGCGATTGATTGGAAAATAATTTCTTATGTGTAAAGGTTCAAAAGAGGGAAAAATTAAGGAAATAACTTCTCTGATAAAAAGAGAGAATAAGAAAAGGGTATTATAGTAATAATTGACGATAAGATATAACTTCAATACCATAAGCAGAGTCTCTGCTCCCAACAAGCCTCCATAGCCTCGACGGGGTTGCCTTTTAACTCATATGAGCCAAGATCCTCAATTTATAAATGGAGAGTTCCAGTGTTGTTCTACAGAAGAGATCAGTGTTCTGGCTTGATAACTGAATAACCACACTGTCATTCACTAGGATGTAGCAAAAGTGATCAAGCCAGCTCGTGATGAGACCTCCTGTTCCAAGGATAATTTGTCTATCCAATGGATCATAACCCTAGTGTAGTGGCCATAGTGGGAATGTCACTTTATTACAACCTTATGAACATGGTAAGCTACCTCGTAATGAGACCCCCTATCGTCCATCTGTGAACAAAATTTTGTTGTTATTACATATTTTTATGATAAAAAGAGGGAGGCTCAATACTCCTTAAGAGCAGGGATGTTGGAAGAAGTTGAACATGTCAATAGAAAAAATATACCCATAATCTCATTTATTACAGATGGAGAATATTATAACTAGGAAGGGTTGAACCATCATGGTATTAAGATGATCAATCAGTATCATGTACAATAGAAAATAATGCAGGAAAGTAGTATGACCAATTTGCCCAAAAATTGTTGTTCCTTTAAAAGGAACAACTGCTAATCCTTAAGAGGAACAACAACTGTTCCTTAAGAGGAACAACAACTGTTCCTTAAATGGAACAACAAAAACACAAAGATGTGAAATTTTTGTTCCTTAAATGGAATGATTGCTATTCCTTAAGAGGAACAACAACTGTTCCTTAAGAGGAAAAACAAAAATACAATATACGCAAAATTGTTGTTCCTTAAGAGGGATGGTTGTTGTTCCTCAAGAGGAACACTAGTTGTTCGTTAAGAGGAACATCAGCTGTTCCTTAAGAGGAATAACAAAAATATAAACACAAAAAATTGATGTTCCTTAAGAGGAACAACAACTGTTCCTTAAGAGGATCAACAAAAATAAAAGCATGTGCAACTGATGTTCCTTAAGAGGAACAACAAAAAGAAAAACATGTGCAACTGTTGTTCGTTAAATGGAATGGATGTTGTTCCTTAAGAGGAACAACAACTGTTCCTGAAGAGGAACAATGGCTGTTCCTTAAATGGAACAACAAAAACACAAACACTTTAATTCCAAACATTATGGGAATAAATTAAGTTACAACAGCTATGATGTTATTTCCTAAGGCAAGGAAAAGAATGGTCTCTTTGAAAAATGTTTTGGTAGTAGAGACATGACATGAATCTTCAAATGGAAATCAATTCTTCATTTCTTCTATTATGAATCCATTGGGTAATGAATTGGATGAAATTTCCTTGTTTCATTAAAATTTCTTTCAAGAATCGCTCGTCCATAAATTGACCTTCTTTATTCTCCTAGGACCTACAAAAAATAAGTGTCTACCTACAATAAAACATTAAATCATGGAGAAAGAGAGGTGATTGGTCTCCCCTAATCCAATAATTATGCAAAGAAACAACAAGTAGCTACTCTGTATAAAAAATCCACGGAGAAAATAATAAAGTAAACTTTATTTGTTATTTGGAGGAGAGCAGTGGCCAATCATGCTAACCTGCAGTGTTTTAATCACAACTTCTTTATTTTTCATCCAAATTGAGTGATTCTAAAGCCAGATGAGAGCTAATTCAACAGTATATCCCTAGCAGAAACAGGTTTTAAAAAACAATGATATGATATGTCAATTTGAGTTATAACAACTTGCATAATAGAGTCATTTTCGATTACCCCACTTAGAACAACAATGGATATTTTAATCATATGTTTTTCGTTTACTGTCGGATTCAAATTATTCAAATCGGAAATGAAAATAGATTCATTTATTTATCTCTAGTAGAAAAAAATTTTGAGGAAAAGAATAACTAATAGGTCAAATACTCTAAGGAACAACTCGAAAAATAGAGTTTTAAGAGTGCTAATTTACGATAGACAATCAATATTTTTACCATAACTTCCTCATACGATATCAAAAATGAGAGATTAAAATTTCCTTTTAAAATAGATTCATAGGGGAATATACCATAAAAACAGGCTTTCAAAATATGGTCATTTAGGCCTTAAAAAATGGGTTGTCCGAACTCTGCTCTCGGGTTGCTTGCTAGACAGTTTGTCAATGTTTTGATTATAAATTTTTCATTTCAAATCCAAATTGAGTGATTCAAATTGGGTTGGAAAGTATACATCAAGGTATAATTAGAATAAAAATAGGTTTTAAAAATATTACCTTTTGGTCCCTCAAAATATGATCGTCCTGGTTGTGTTTTAAGAAATTTCATCAAGCTCACAAGCCAAAAAATATGACGTTCAAGCATTTTTTTCAAAGAGGTGATAAAAATGAATATGAGTGTTTGTATAACTTTTATTTCTATTATAATTCATCTAAATACACAAACGAATTAAAACATTTATCACCGATGTTGATTTCCATAGCGTGTTGCAACAAAAAACAACTATTTTTACATAAAAAAAAATGTGTTTATTTTATTTCCTTATTGATTTTATTTTCGACACTAACCTATTCTGATTTGGAAAATGAATATGATTACCTATAAGAGTACTTCCAGTGGAACCATTTTTGAAATAAGGCTTCAAGTATGTACATACCCAAATTTGAAAATTGCATGTTAATAAATATTAGGGTATGAGAAGCCAACTTCCCTTAAAAAGATGGTGCCAAAAATTGTTGAAGTATGGAGTGTTGCTGCAAACAAATGATGGAGTGAAACCAATCTTCAATATATCCTTTACTTTCTTGATTTCACGTAGGCATCATATCATGAAGTTCTTGAGCTTTTAAAATGACTTGTTGATGCATACTAGAAGAAACCTCATTTTCTTCTATAACTTCTACAATTTTTTAATTTGAAACGTTTTGAATATCATTGTAAGTTTTCTCCAATGGTACATGTGAGATAGAATGGTTGGGAACGGTGGGTAAATTTTGCAGTTCAACACTATAAGCATGTTGTACTGGTTTATTATGGTGAGGGTGTGGAATGAGTTGAGTAGGAAATTGTGTACAGAATGGAGCATTTTGATGATGTAGTTGATTGGGTTGAGTGGATGATTTTAATAGGCAAGCAACATGTTGTGAAAGAAGTGGTGAAGAATATAGAGGATGTTTTTGTGCTACAAGATGAGGGAGAGTAGTCATGCAATCATAAGATGAACCATGCCAAATTTTTAGACAATATTGGTGGTGGTTATATTGAGATTGACATAGCTGCCCTAACACATTAGTATTCCATAATGGATTATGCAACTAAGAGAATGGAGAAGAATTGTTTTACACCATACCTGTAGGCCATGATTTCCATGGTTTTGACCTTGTTACAACTTCCTCATCTCTTTGAAATGATACTTCTATCCTAGATAAGGAAGAAAAACTATCTATGGGATGCTACGTTTGGTAATGTGGACAAAACACTTCATCAAATTCTTGATTTTTTTGAACGTGCAAAACATCCAATTTTGAACTTAGAGAGCTAATAAAATCAACTTTAAAATTTTCAAATAAGACATTGATTTCAACTCTTATGTCTCTTGTTCTTGTAGCAGATTTGGAAAAGAAATAACAAACATCTCTAGAATTCTTACCATCTTTGGAGATTCCTCTTGAGTACCTTATGCACACTTCACAAACATCATCATATGATAACTAAAAAACATCACCTTTTCCTATCAGATTTAAGAGTTCTAAAAACTCCTCTTTGATTCCTTTGAGTAGGAGTGTTTTTAAGATCTCTTTTTCCAAATACTTATGCTTTGAGTTTTGAAGTTTATATTGAAATTTCTCTACATAGTCCTCCAAGCTTTCATATTCCCCTTGTATCATATCGAAAATATCTTCATTGGATTTGCAGTCATCTTGGTACTTCTTCAAGAATATGTTCTTCATGTCCTCCCATGTTTGGATGCAGTTCCCACCTAGGCTCATGAACCATCAGAGAGCTGCTCCATTTAGAGTAAGAGGACACACTTTCAACCTTTGAACTTTAGTACAATAATCATATCCTCTACAAAGTATTTCAAATTCAAATAAGAATGTATATGGATATTCATTTGTCAAACCATGAAAATTTGGTAGAGAACTTGGGGGAATTATGTGCATTTGTGTCACTCCTCCTAGATCTTTGATAGGAAATTCAAAAGGAGATATGTGAGCCATTATTACCATAATAGAAGATGTTATTTATGTGTTTCTTCTAGGCTCCTTCTTCAAATGTTCTTGTCAACCGGTTAGTGAAATGGGTGGTGCTTACATCACCACTTGAGTGAAATAATAAGATTTGTTTTTCAAAATTTCTATTCTTTTTTTTTATTCATTCACACAGAAATTTAAACATTTATTTCTACCATAAGTTCTTTAAAAATCCTACTGGAAAGAGGGTGGGGAAGTAGGGATTTTACATGCTCTGTACGCATTACCTTCTGTTTTTAATACCCAACTCTTTCCTAACAGGCATCCATCAGATGGACACTACTCTTTAGAGATGGATACACTCTCCCCAGTAATGACGCCAAAATGTTGAGGGATAAAAGGTGTGTTTTTAACTCTTAATTATCTTCACATTATTTATAAATCCGGGCAAGATTTTCTATTTCAAGAGTGTACATAGTTTGTGGCGGCTATTACTCAAGAGTAATGTTTCTAAATTGCAGTACAATGCTTTCAAATACAAGAATAAATGGATGCAACAAATAAATTCGAATTGCAATTAAAAGAAAGTCCAATCCTTTAAGGAACTCAAATCTTGCAATAATCTAAGTAAGAACAATGCAATCTATATTACAGTGGTATCAATTAAGAGTGCAGTAATAATAACTCTTCCCTTACAAACTGATAGAAATTAAATCATGTTCATTCGAATGTAAAATAATGATGGCATCAATTTGAGAGTTCTTAACAACAATAGTTATAGCTCATTACAGCTGATTACATCGAGCAAGAGATGTATCAATGAAACTCAATCTGGAATGAAAGGAAACTAATCAAGAAACAATTATGTAAATTAAATATAAAACAGAGCTATTCTATCATGCAAAGAACCCACGAACAACAAAGCAATAAAATAACAGAAGTCGGTAATATGATCACACTAGCACACTTGCGATAATTGAAATCATATAATATAGATGAAGTAGTGAGTTCCACCAGAAGCTAAGCCCTAGCTACTAGCGTACACCACTTAGTTACTTCAGATAATGGAGAGGAACAACAACTCCTTTATTTATTAATCATCAAACTGTGAAATAATTACAACGTATTTATGCTCTACAGCAAAAGTCTATAATTGAGAATTACAATGGTCATACAACAGTCCCCCTTTCCTCCTATCCTATACCATCTCTAATAATCTTGATCTTAATCTCTCATAATATATCCCATAATCTCCCCTCCTCTGATCTCTGCTCTGATTTAAATACACATAGAGAAAAGATAAGTTACAACCGTGATGATTACAATATGATCCCCATTAAAAAATTGGATTATTATCAACAAATTGATAAACAAGATCATATCTGAAATATCTTTTTATCAACATTCAATAGGAACAGGTCGAATTTGGTGTTGCAGCTAAGATAATTTGGAAAATGATCACAACAGCGAATCTGAGAAAAACATCTTCAGATAACCTTCCGTTCCTCTTAGTACAGACCGCATTTGGGAAAAATGCTCATCATGAAACTAATTTGTTCCGTTTTGAACAAAACCCATGCTTTATATTTTCCAGATTCTTCTCCATTTGCCCAAAACTATTCAATACAAAACTTTCACTTATTATTCTAGCGAATTTCTGAGTTGGCGCATTTAATGATGAGTTGGAGATCAAATCTTCAATCTGGAAAATATCTTGGAGGTTAAAATGGTGAGTGATGGTACAACCAATTTATTAATAAATCGTCATTGGTAAAAACATGCATACTAATCAATTTATTAAAAATGAAGGAGAAGAAATCATATTTATCCATAAGAGCATAAATAATTATAAAATGGGATTATATGATAAATCATGATAAATGACATGATAAAGAAGAGTAGAAATGGATGAAATAGGCATTAAAAAGTGATAATAATAATGACATATTAATGGCCCAACACCCCCATAATGCTTTGTTCTCTTTTTTATAATGAGAAGAATTTCTAAATTTCGGCTATCTCATTTTAGTGGTTAACTATTAGAGACAAAAATGCTGGAATGATTTCCTCCTTGGAAAAATGACTCCTTGTGGCCTCAACAATTGGTTTCTTTCTACTTAGGTGGTGAAATTATTTGTTTCCATGCTTTGTTGACATCATTTCAATTTAATCTTATTGTTATTCCTTTTTCTCGTTAGAGTAATCTATTTATCTTGCAATTGAATCAAGATTGGACACGTTAATATCATGATATTTATCTACACACATCCAATCCAAGATGGTAGTGTTATGGATGATTTACATCATTGATGTTGACATGTGTGCCTGAAAGGAGTAAGACATGGCATTAACAGGGCATGTTCGGCCTCGAAAGGAGCCAAGCTTTGATGGGATCCATTTATTATAGTGCGCAACATAAGGGCTAGATAACATTACTTGGTTACATTAACTGTTTGCTAAAGTATGTTGAGTAGATTGTTTTGCTAAAGTAGGTTGACCAAATTACACATGTTTGTATTAAAAGGCAAATATCCATAAGAATGGCACCCAGATTACACCTTGTTACATGATTACTGTGCATTCCTCTGCTTTTTTGTAGTGAAAAAAATTCTTTGAAGACTTCACATTGACCCTCCCTACACATTGAAGCTAGCATTGTTGGCTCTTACAAACTCCACTCCTCTGTAGGTAGCAATCTCAACACCGACTCCTCTGCAGGTAGAAATTTCAACACAAGTTTACCTGCCAGATTCTGAATTCTAAAAATTGTTGTTAATTAAACACATCATGAATTAATATTGAAAGCAAGAGCTACAAAAACAGGAACTATTCAGCTAACCATGTAAAAAATAAAAAATTTTAATATATATTGTAGGAACTAAAATTTTCCATGATCTCCTATTTAACAATGCAACCATTGAGCTATCCATGCAAAAAATTAATGTATTCTCTCAATCACTTAAGAGTATTAACTTAAAAATATTAACAAATGTTAACCTAAGATTCAATAACAAGTTGTCTCTTTGGTTTTACAATTAACACAATTGAGTCATACATATCAACATTGAAATCACAATTTTAAATGAAATCTCAGATGGTAATACATCTACAAATGTTAAATTTGATTCAATACTCAAATTTATTCACCATTTCAGATCTAAAAACTCGGATGCAATATTTCACCTGCAAATTCAAATTATGCGGACATAATATTTCAGCTATCACTTTCCTTCTCCAATTTCTAGAAATCACCCATCATTGTCAACCACCTAATAAATCCACAAAAAACCTATTTAGGGCATAAGAGTTGGCATTCCTCCGATATTAATAAAACCATTAGCAGCTCCCCTTGTTTATTTGTGTGCATGAAATTGATCCAAGTTCCTTTCATTAACATAGTTTCCTTACTTTTGAAATTATCAAATTTTATATCTTGACTTTATTCCATTTGATTTGTATTTTCCATTTTCTGAGTTTTATTTATTCATGTGGTTTTACAATGTGTCATATTATGGATACAAAGTGTGAAGTATTATGTTACAAAGAATATGTGTATGTAAAATATGCACTATGATTTTTGTAATACAAATGCAAATTTATACATCAGATTATAATAATAATATATTTATATATTACAACATGGTTTATAACAAGTTTAATTTTATACTTCTTGTTATAATAAATATATATTACAATAGTGTGAATTTATAATATCATATATATACATATATATAATTTGTATTTGTTAATACAGTTTATTTCTATATACAACATTTACAAGTTATTTGATATGTTTTTCAGGTTATGGGAATGCAACGAGAGGTCAAAGCTGAAAGAAGACTCATCAAGCAACTCAATGGAGGAAGTCATCAAAAACAAGGTGCCATAATGATGAAAGTAACCAATTTTTCAAAGCACTAGTGGGATGCTATGAAATTCGAGGCATCAAATAAATTCACTAAGCAAGCTTTATGTGATCGAAAGGAGGGCTCAGTTTTGGTTTAATAATTCAAAAAATTAAAATTATTTACAATATTTAATGATTTACTCCTTTTTCGATACAAGTATGTCCCAAATGATGAATTAAATGAATAGAGAAGCCTAATGTGTAAGATAATGTGGAAATAAAAGGTTCCAAATCGCCTTCTCGTGCCTATCAGCATGAATGTGAAAGTTACCAAAGAGACACTAACAATCCATTAAGAAAAAGAACAATTATAATGGCCATAATCAAGGATACACAAAAAGATCAAAATCCAAGCAATAAGAATAAAAGCAATCATCAACCCCTAACATGTGAGGAGAGAAGGGAGTTTTCAAAAATGTAAAATGGAGGTTCTATAATTTGCACAAAAAAACATGGGATGGTGGGGGGAGGAGGCTTGTGGCCACAACAAGTTAACTATAGCAACACCCTAGGCTTTGGAATTATATATCTATTGATAATCACCAAATACATACAGTTGCAAGTCATAACTCATGTCCATGGATTCGATAGATTGGAAGGTTTATCATGGATAGAGTCATGTTGAGGTCAAGGACAAGCTCCCACTATGGCTAAGGCTAAAAAACCCTATAGGTCCATCCAAAGCACAATAGTATTTTGAAAATGGGTATCAACAAAATAGGACCTCTAATACCCGTGAAAATTGTTTTGGAGAGAATTTACAAGATCTAAGAGATCAATCACACCATATATGAGAGGTCACACACAAAATATCTAAGAGAATGCGCCAACTCACACTAGATCTACATTTGATCCCACAAAAACACATCAAGTCACACTAAAAATCACTAGATCTAATTTTGATCAAACCAAATTAGAATACAACACACCAAATTTGAGTTCTATGCACCAAATCACACTAGATCACCTTTGGAATTAATTGCACATAATACATCTAGTTTAATAACATATTGCTCTAGCTAAATATGTAAAGAGAGCACACTAGATCTAAGTGACCACATTCACCAGATCTGAGATAATGTGCCAAATTGCTCTAAATTTGAGTTTGATCCCACCATAACACAGAAAATCATGCTACGACACACTAGATCTAGTTTAATAACCCACATCCCTTTCTTTTATTGCAAGAAGCAACTCCCTGTCATCCTTTTGATCAGTGTCGTCTTGTAAGTCAATTTGGGGATAGAGCCTAATGACTTGAGCTTTGCATTATTGTCTTTAGAACCTCATGTATGCAAGAGAAATATTTGTCAACACTCGGTAATACTTGAATATACATAACTTAGCCATGTGTAGAATGACCTATCCTCCTTGAAATTGCAATAATTGAAAATTAACAACCTATATGTCAAATTGTCTTTATTTTATGGTTTCTAGAAAAGCTCGTTCTACTATTTTTTTTGAATTTACATATGTCAAAGATCATATAATTAAGTAATAACATGCCTTCCCAAGACATGAATATAATGCTCAAGATAAGTATTTTATTTCTTCTTTTATAACAATTGTTATCCTTACATCGACATTGGGCACACGTTGTGGTAGTAATAACCTATTTTTTGATGTTGAATAATAAGTAGGGTTATTTTCCAAGAAAATTACACATTGATTGTCATAGACTATCCTTATAGTTCACTTTACTAACCCCATACTTGAACACAACCTTTACAACCAAACTACTTCCTTGCTTGCATGAGTGTCTGTCACATATTCTACCTCTGTAGTTGAAAGTGCCACTACAGACTATCTCTTACTCCTCGAATTAACTACACCTACAAATAGGTTAAACACATACCCACTTGTAGATCTTCTTTGATCCATATATCCAACCCAATCTTCATCAAAAAAGCCATGCATGTCAAAAAGTTTGTCGAATCCCAATCTTCCTTGGTAACAAAGACCATAACCACTAGTGCCACACAAATACCTAAAAACTTGCTTAACTGTTGTCTAATGATCCTTCTGTAGTTTTAACATAAACCAGCTCAATACTCCCATTGCATGCGCAATGTCTAGTTTAGTACATACCATTTCATAGATTAGGCTACCAATTGCGATTGTGCATGGAACGTGGGACATGTCCTCTTCCTGTTCTAGTGTCTTGGGACATTGTTCAATAGTTAACTTTACACCTACATAGGAACCTTCACCAGTTTACTATCCTCAATCTTAAATCTCTGCACTGTTTTCTTGACATAATTCCTCTAATTTAACCATAGCTTCCTCTTTTCCTGATCTCATTTAATTTCCATGCCCAAAATATAGTTTGCAGCACCAAGATATTTAATGTCAAATTTGGAGGACAATTGGATCTTAAATTCCTGGAAATTTTCTTTGTTATTTCCAATCAACAACATATCATTGACATACAATACTAGATAAAGAACAAACTGACAAAGTAGTTTAAAATACATGTAGTGATCCACTTTTTTTCTGGTGAAGCGATGTCCCCGTATAGATGTATCGAATTTCTAATACCACATCCTTGGTGATGGTTTTAACCCATACATAGAATTTTATATCTGGTATACTTGTTCTTTCTTTCCCTTCACCACAAAGCCTTCAGTTTTCTTCACGTCGATATCTTCTTGCATGTCCCCATTAAGAAATTTTTTCTTCACATCCATCTATTCT
The DNA here is from genome assembly GCA_000404065.3 of Pinus taeda. Classification (NCBI taxonomy): domain Eukaryota; kingdom Viridiplantae; phylum Streptophyta; class Pinopsida; order Pinales; family Pinaceae; genus Pinus; species Pinus taeda. The sequence continues at coordinate 9,089 of APFE031232203.1, read as the reverse complement.
ACCTCAAAATCAAAAGCAACAACAACTAATATAATAGAAGCTACCTTGGTTACATGAAAAAAAAAATCACAAAAATCAAATCCCAACACATAATAATAACTTTTTGATACCAACTGAGGTTTTTATTTCTCCACCTTGCCTTCTGCATTCATCTTCTTCTTAAATACCCATTTTCTTCCAATGGTTTTCCTTCTAGGTAGAAACTCCACTAGATCCCAAGCCTCCTTTTTGTCCAGATATGCCATTTCATTAACCATGGCCTCTTTCTAGACTTTTCCATCCTCTGAATCTACTGCCTCACTCACAATTCACGGATCATCATCACTAATAGATAAAGAAGCAATCAGACTATACCTTTCTCGCTACCCACTTTCTTGAACTGATCTTCTCACAGCTAGAGTTTGTGGCTCTTCATCTTTTGATTCCTCTTCTACTATAGAGTTTGATTCTTCCTCCTTTATCTCAAACTCCATCTTCTTAGGTTCCTTTGGTAGGACTTCATGGAATTCCTTGATAAGTCATCTATAAATGATACATAGTACACAGACTTACCCAATTACGGAACCGACATATGTCCAAACACGTCATTATGCACAACCTCTTCTATCTCTTTCTCCCTCTTAGTGATAGACGGGAAACTCACCTGATTCTACTTCCCATATACACAATGTTTACAGAAATTGAAATCCAAAGAGAAATTAGACATATCTACTACTATACCATTACAACGAAGTATTCAAAGGCCCTTCTCTCTAATATGTCCGAGCCTTTAATGCCATAGCATGGCCTTTTCTCTAGAGGCCAATAGATTTTCTACTCCACTTTCAAGAACCATAGAACTGTTTCACCTATAAATAATCATGCTACCTAGAATCTTGTATAAAGTTTCAATCTGAACTCCTCGGATCAATAGGAGTGCTCCCCCAACCATCTTGCAGGTATCGTCCTTGAGCATTGGTTTTACACCTGAATTGTTCATCATTCTTATAGAAATCAGAATTTTGGCCAATGCAAGAATATGTAGAACAACCGAAAGTGTTCTAATCCTTCCACTTTGTAATGTCATATTGAATTTTTTGTGTATAAAAATTCTAGCCTTCCTCTCATCCCTCAATAATATATCACCACTATCATATTTCTCATACTCGCATAACCGCTCCCCGTGGGGAGTGAAGTGAAAGCATGCACCTAATTTAATCAACTATACCTCATGATCTACATGTCTACTTGAAGAAGAATCCAAGTACACATCCCCACCCTCATTTGAGGTGGCTGATCAAGTCCCTTTCCTTTCTTATGAGCTTTAGATCTATAGTCCTTTTTGAAGTTTCCTTCCTTTCCACATTTCCAGCACACCTTTACAGGTTTTCCTCGAGATTTAGATCTCCCTCTAGATTTATATCTCCCACTTGAGGACTGAATTTTGGTTTTGTTTTGGGACCATCCTCATACAAACAAGGCATCACCATTCTAAAATTCCATATTTTTCTGTCTCATCTCCTCCGAAAGCATGGATGAGAATATTTCATCAAATTGCAAGGTAGTCATATTGCTACTTATTGCAATAACCAGACTATCCCACGAATATCGTAGAGAATGCAAAAAACTGATGAGCTTATCTTCATCTGATATTTTAATATCAATAGATAACAACTGGATTACCACAATATTAAAGGCATTCAGATGCTCTATCACCGAGTGTCTATTCTTCATCCTTAGGTTATGGAAATTTTTACGTAGGAATAGTTTATTCACCAGAGACATATATTAGTACAAATTCCCTAACTTATCCCAAAAAGCCTTCGCCAAAGCTTCCCATAATACATTCAACAATACTAAATATGAGATACACAACCATATTTTGCTATTTTCTTTACGATCCAACTTATTCTAGTCTTCATCGGACATTGTCATTGGTTTAGTACCCAGATCTACCACTACCCGCTGATTTTTATCGAGAAACAGATCCTCCATCTTGAGTTTACACAAATCAAAAACTCTCGCCATTAAATTTCTCGATCTCTATATTTCCACTACTCGCCATCTTTTTTCACCACAAGGATCGATCCCATAGATCTCCCACTAAATAGGCTCTACCATAGGCACAAGAAAAACCCCTTACCGGAAAAGGCATCCCCTTGAAGGTGAAACAATGTTAATACCAAATGTAGGTTTTAACCCTATACATAAATTACTTGCAAATGAGTTCTTAAAAAACATAAAATATACCATGCCAAGAAACGCAAAACAAATACACATATATTTTCCCCTAGATCCCGAAACCAGGACTACTACATTGATTTTTTGATTATATTCCTTTCAATTTTACAATACATATATATACATTCTGAAGCATCCATAAACCCTAATCCATTAATATTATATTAGGACATGACCACAGTTCCCTTGAACAGATCTACAAGATACCATTGGCACAGAACCATCATGCTTGAAACCATGTGCAAAACACATGCACAAAACCATAGGTAGGTCCTCCCACCTAACATAGGGTAAAAAAATTATCCTAGGGCGCTGCACCTGGTGCAATGAAGGGGGGTTTGCTACCTCCCCTCTAACCCCATGGCTTCGCTCGTGGGGCTATTCATGGAAATAATATAACACACACCCAACAAAAAACATGGAGACATGATGCTTAGAGATATATGTATATATGTGGACGTGCAACATTACACATGTAGTCATTATATTAATGATTCCTAAATTCTTATGAATTACTACCAAATGAAGTAAATCTAATCCTTGATGGATGAAATCCATGATTTTCTTCATTGTACTTGTGCTCCAAAGATTTTATGGCTACTAATCATACACATCATTTGTCTCTCATGATTTTAGTAGGCCCTGCATGTTTGTAACAAGTGCCCAATGACATTCTTCATTGTTTCCCCAATACCAATTGGTGTGCATTTTATCCACCTTAGCATGGATCTCTCTTCATGGTAATGACTTTGTACATATCCTAGATAGGTGGCCTTGATTCCTAAAACCATTTTTGAGGGGTATCATGTTAGTTTCCTCCCTCTTCTAGTGAGGAAATTGTTTATTAAATAGTTTTGCATAAAAAATCATTGTTACATCAAAGAACCTAGATAAGGAGTAATTGGCCAAATTTACGGGATTAGTGTTAATTTTCATATTAACATGTTCTTTGCTTATAATAGTTACTTCATCTTAGCTTGATTTAAATTCAATCCATTTCTTTATGAAATCACCTAAAAAGTTATCACATGATTGTAACTGAAAAAGAACATGAATGATAAATGTAGGAGACAATTCAAGAAAGAGAACACAGGAATTGGCTCAAGCGAGAGAAAAACCTCAAGATGGATATACCCTTGATCAATTATTCTTATCATTGATATCAAACGTTCAGAAGAGAAGGATGAAGTGAAATATACAAACAGAAAATATATAGCCCAGGAGAACCTTCCATTTAAACAATAGCTGAAAAATGTTTCCCTAATGAGAGATCAAAAGAAGGCAAAGCAACTACAAAGATTGCTTGAAGAGGACACCATTCCTAGTCCAAATGGAGCAGCCTTATTTATTGAGCATAACAAAGCCCAATACAACACTCAAATCAGGTTAACATGATGATGAAACAAGAGTGGATCTAGAACTTGATTAGGGCTTCATTGTAGATAACGTAAACCCATTCAATTTCCTTCAAAAATGCCTTAAATTATTGTGGCTAGGCTCTTTATTTTGTTTCCATCCTGGGTGTATGTATCTTGATTTTAGCTATAATAAGGAGGCCTAATGTCCCTTTGAACTATCCCAAAATAAGCTTGTGCTCCTCCTCAAATAATCTCAAGCATTGCGGCCTATCCAAATTGGGAGAACACAACCCGAACCATCCACTCATTTTACTATAATTGTCTCGGCCTACCTCTGTTGTACTTCAGACCCACAAACAAACTTTGAAACACCTCTTATTACCTCTACACTAACCTTCATGTGTTGCGACTATCCTACTTGAAGAGACTCAGCCCTAGGGCAAAAGATAGCCCTCAAACAATCCTCCAACCTCATCCAATACCATGACTACCTGAGACATATTTTCCAACAATTTGATGTCTCTAAAATGAGGGGTAGTGCTCCTCGATATATATCATTTGATATGGTTGAAGAGATGTGACTTTTCGGTTTATTGAGCCGACATATAGGAGGCTGAGCTTGTTAATTTTTATTTAAATTCAAAATCACACTTCTCCTTAACTAAATTCAATGATCTTTACGTTGACTTTGGTCCTCTCAAGAAGAGGAAATTAATGCCATAATTACCTTCACCAAAGGAGATGTCCAAAGTGGAATTTGGCCCTACTTTCCAATTTTGACGATTAGAAAGTTAACCATATTTTATAGTAAAGCCTATATCTTGCGATGTTATAACTCCTTTTGCTCCCTTGGTATGATTTAATCATGGCTTGAAGTCCCAAATATCCTAACAACTACATTACCAGCACTTGAGATAAATGCTCGAATGCACATAATATTTCCTATGTTGTTTTTTATAGCACCGTTGATAGAAGGTTTTGATTTGGTGCGTTTTGGATTGTTTTTTGAAGCTTGGGCATTATTAATTGTATATGTGGGATTCTAATTTCTATGGCATCCAATGGAGGTCCTAAAAAAATCATAAAACTAATTATCCAAACTAATCAGGGGTGAGATGGAAGACTCTGTTATTGCTAAATGTTTCTCTTCTTGTTGGTTCCATAGAACTTAATAGTAAGCATTCTACATTATAGGTATACTTATGGTTACTTCCTTTTTATGAATCGAAGAAAATAAGATCTACATTTTCCTACAACATAATGTGTCTATTGTTGGCTATACAAGGCTTATGTATACAATAGCATCTATCTTTCTTCATGTCTGGTTCATTGATATGAACACATATAGATGTAGAGTAGGTTTCCTTTTTATTTCGAGTAGACCCACTAACCTCAATAGTTATTCTTGATCTTGTGCAAATAGGAACACAAATTATGCTTCCTTCAGTGTCACTGATGACGTGTTTACTTAGGATCGTAGAAAATAATTTAACAACTAGTTTTCCTGACAGTTGTTATGCATACGGCAGCAAAGAAAACTAAAAAAAGTATTCTAAGTAGAAAATACCTTTTTAATTTCTTTGTGAACCAAGGGGTCTACTTTAGCCCTTGAAGCTCATTCCCCTTATAATTTTCAATTTTGGCTCTAGTGGAGAATCCTAAGTTGGGTGTCACCACATAATTGAACTATGAAACATATATCTTCTCAAAGAATTCAGACACACATATTTTTTGTGTACCTTCATAACCATTTTGGCATGAGGTTGCCTCATTTGCATTTCCTTTCTACTTGAAAGGGTTATACCATTTTGATCTTTATAGCATTTTGAATCTTAGGGGAAACATAGAAGACACCTCTATTTGGATGTTTGAAATTTTTCCAAATTCATATTCCAAGAGATATTATTATCAAACTTGTCATCAATTTCAACATAACAATTTTCTATTTTGGTCCTGAAATAATCACTAAAATCCTTTGAATTGTATGCATGTTCCTCATCCTTGTTGCTTGTTCATTCTAGGTGTTCTCCTATTGTAGAAACCACTTTATGTTCTCAACATAAATTGTTGAAATTACCAATGTCATTCTCTATTTCAATCGCAGTAGTAATTTATGATCAAATAACAAACACCTTCCTCTATATGTTTCTGACTGTGAAAAACATATTTCAAGTCATGAGTATTTATAACCTATTTGAGAATGGGTTGTTTACTTATGTAATAATCATCTCCCTACGCATATTATGTGTTATCCAGGATAGGGGATCTCATTACATCGAGTTTTACATTGTTTCCATTGTTTCAATAGGCAATTTAACTCATTTGGAGAAGGAAACTTTACACACAACCACCAAAAGAACTAATTCTCCACAAAATGATTTAGGAAAAAGTAATTAAAGGTTAAAGATGCATTCAGGGAAAATATCTCCCTAGGTGTAATTTTACTCCTACTATCTAGCCATGGGCACCATCACCTATAGGTACCACTCCCAAGCTACGAAATTAATCAATAAAGGCGAATTTAGTGGCTAGAGCTTCCGAACACAATTTCAACCTGGTTTACAACATAAATGTGATTTTCCATTTCAGGAAATCAGCTCCATGCAACTTAACAAGGTCTTAAACATTGCAAAAACCTTTTCCTTATAACAGAATTTTATACATGCCTTTTCGTTGCAAAACAGTCTCTTAGGGATGTTGGAAATAATATTGAGAGGGGGGGTGAATCAGTATTATCACATCAATAAAACTTTTTCATTTCCATATTCAGATTCATATATGCTACTTCCACAACTTCTTATGATTCATTTAGTTGATCCTTAATGAGTGCATTAGAACATTATTAACCATATTAACAGTAAACAGGTGCAGTAAAAATAGAACAGATCATCATACATAAGCCACACACATGAACACCATGATATAAGGTGGAAACCGAATGTGGGTGAAAACCACCTGCTGCAATATGTCTCTATCTTATTTCAATTAGAAACTTCTTCTTACAATTGTAGTGGTGCTGTCCTTTACCAGTACGCAGGCTGCAACCTACAGAGAGCTACAACCCTCTCTCGTTTTCAAGACTCTCCTGGAAGGGAGCTACAACCCCCTTAGCTCTTGCACTAGACAAGATACTAGTACGTAGGTGCTGGCCTACAAAAGGCTACAACATTCTCTTTCTTCCAGGGAACACATTTCATAAATTTTCAGATTGGATCCATGAACATCAATCAATCATCAAGAATTTATGCATCAAACAATCTCCTTTTCACCAATTAGCACTGAATCAAGTAGACACTTCTCTAACAATTGTATCCAAATCACAGTAATTGTAACCACACACCAAATCTAAACCCAGAAAAAAAAAATACTATCATTCAAGCTTAAAGATTAAGACCCATCAATAAAACTTATCCTTCTCCTTGCGCTCAGGTTCCTTCTTTATTCAAATCAAGATCTGCACCATAACCCAATCACAGTATTCCATATCTAGCCCTTTATCAGATATTCAATAACAATTCAGATGATGCTTTGTCAAATGATCTCCTTCCCCTTTTATAGTCTTAGGCCTTTCACATTACCACGGTCCAAAACCATAATAAGACAATACCATGAACCCAATACTTGGGATCAACACTTTTGGATACAATACCACGGACCAAAACCATAGGATCAAAAAACTATCGGACCAATACCATGAACCAACCATGAAAGTGCATGACCTTTTCTCCACATGAAATAAACTTTTTCTCCACATAAAAGTGCGTGAAATTTTCTCCACATGAAATAAAATTTTTCTCCACATAAAAGTGCGTGAAATTTTCTGCACATGAAATAAAATTTTTCTCCACATAAAAGTGCATGAACTTTTTTCTACATGAAATAAACTTTTCTCTGCATAAAAGTGCGTGAACTTTTCTCCACATGAAATAAACTTTTCTCCGCATAAAAGTGCATGAACTTTTCTCCACATGAAATAAACGTTTCTCCACAGTGCATGAACGTTTCTCCACATGAAATAAACTTTCCTCCACATAAAAGTGCGTGAACTTTTCTCTACATGAAATAAACTTTTATCTTCATGAAAGTGCGTGAACTTTGCTGCACTATAATTTATCGTCTGAGATGAGTGGGTTTCCATCAAGTACAACATATGTATCATAATGCCAACAATCTCCCCCTTTGGACTTGATGGCAACAACAACCAATCACTCTCCCCCTTTGACATCAAGGGCAAAGGACAAACCAAGATAATCTATTTCCTAGAGAAACATTCTTCTGCCCATACTCCCCCTGAGTACCTGCTGAAATCTCTGCTCTGCTGAAGTGTGTTGTTCATGCTCCCCCTGACTATATGCAAGCTCATTCAGATCGGCAACCCTGGTTTCCTTCTATTCTTTCTCTGCCTTCGTTCCACCTGAAACCAACAACAGCTGTGAACTAGAACCAAAAGCTTCTAAGATAATGCCAACAATGCATCATTAGAAGTTTATCTGCTCCCCCTGAACCTGTGCCAGATGGTCTTTGTCAAACCCATATCAGACTATCTTCAACCAGATCCTGTCCCTACTAATATCCATCAAGTCTCCATATATGCGACTATCTCTGCACAAACTGGCGTATGTATGCAGATCCTCCTCAAGCAACTCACGCACACCCATTTTTCTCTAAAATAGACAAGTTTTAACAGAAAGATGATGCGTCAACTACTCCCAGATTTTGCCTGAGGTATTCAAAGGTCTCCCTGGGAAAAGGTTTGGTGAGAATATCAACAGCTTGTTCCTTAGAAGGAACATACTCCAACTTGACCTTTTGTTCAATCACTTGTTCCCTGAGAAAGTGATACTCGATCCGTATGTGCTTTGTCTTTAAATGGATGACTGGGTTCTTTGAAATGCTGATTGCACTTGTATTATCACATAAGATGGAGATAGGTGGTGTAGAAGTTATTTGAAAGTCCTGCAAGGTCTGCATCATCCAAAGGAGTTGAGTGCAGCAAGATGCAGTAGCTACATATTCCGCTTCAGCTGTAGATAAAGAAATCGAACTCTGTTTCTTGCTGAACCAAGATATTAATCTGGAACCCATAAAGAATGCACCACCACTTGTGCTCTTTCTGTCATCCACATTTCCAGCCCAATCTGCATCTGTATAAGCATGAAGAGTGAGATCTGTATCTCTAGGATACCATAAGCCATAGTTTTGAGTTCCTTGAAGATACTTGAAAATTCTCTTTACTCCCTGAAGATGAGTTTCCTTAGGATTTGCCTGAAATCTTCCAACTATTCCCACTGCATGCATGATGTCTGGTCGTGTACCTGTCAAATAAAGTAGACTTCCAATCATGGATCTATAGGTTGGCTGATGCATTGCTGCTGATTCATCATTTGCACTAAGACTGCATCCTATAACCATAGGGGTACATACTGGTTTTGAATCTTCCATGCCATACTTCTTCAGAATCTGCTTGAGGTACTTGGTTTGAGACAAGAAGATACCGCCTTCATTTTGTTG
>APFE031232201.1:6369-29283 GCA_000404065.3 Pinus taeda | reverse complement strand
TGTGATGTCCTGTTCTGTTATACTGCACCTGTTTACTGTTAATATGCTTAATAATGTTCTGATGCATTCACTGAAGATTAAGCTAACTGAATTATAAGATCTCTGGGTATACGCTATTTTCATTAGACACAGTCGCGTGTATACGCTGGTTCACTTAATTGAAGTAGCGTATATGAATCTGAGTATGAAATTGAAAAGTTTTATCTGATCTGATAATACTGATTCACCCCCCCGCCCCCTCTCAGTATTATTTCCAACACCAATAATCTCAAATAAACATACTAGCACATGAATATGGAAAAAGCATCCATACATATGATGTAGGGGATGCCAAATAAAAAATGATACATCAAAGCTGATACTTAATCCTGAACCTTGATAGATTTCCAATCAAGGACTCAAAAGTGGACAACCAAAACTCAATGACATCTAATATTTAAACATATAGCATCATCATGAATAATCTACAATTGAAAATCTAGAAGCTAGGTATGTAGCATCAAATCTCTCTCCCCTTGTTCCAGGAAAAGGTCAAGGTTTGTTTGTTTTCCACTAGAAAGTTGTAATATCCCTAGTGAAAATTCCATGTAAAAATATATAGATACCATGGATGATGGGACATGTACTTCAAGCTAAATGGTGGGTAGGACATCCTAGTGGGTGTTAATTTGGTTGTTTATGGTTAAGTAAATTGGTAAAGGCAATGGCTAAGGCATTAAAGTGGAATAAAGGTATTTTGGCACAATTATTTATGAAAATAATGGAAATTAGGAGAAAAGGAAGGTGAAAGGTCATAGGTTGCATGCGAGGAGGAAATTGAAGGAAAATAATGGAAAATGAAGAAAATAGAGGCCTCATTAATGAAAAGGCTTATGAGGATTAGTTGGCAAACTTCTTTCTTTCAATGTTAACCTTTTGCCAGTTCAGTTTTGGAGCTCTCTCATTATTATCTCTCTCTCATACTCTCGGATACTTAGAGTTTTCTTCGAGCACTCTTGGTGGGTGTGGCATACTTGGATTCTTGGAGCAAGAAGACAAAGGAAAAGTAGGAAAGGTGCAAGAAGGCATTGACATTAGCAGCTACATCAAATTTTCTTGTAGGTATCGAGTTGCATGTATCATTTCTTCACTAGTTTTGGCATGCATGGCACATGCACGTGGTTTCTTGTTTATGATCTATCATTTTCATGGAGGATAGCTGAGATTGATAGTGGATTTCCTAGCCTTTCCATTTCCTAGATAGCCATGGTGATTGTGGGTTTGCTTTCATTTCTTTGTTTTGGTTGGTTCTCATGTTTCCATAGCTTATGTTCAGTTAGTAGTCCTGGAAGCCTTGGTTGAACAAACGCTCTGGAAGCCCTGTAACAGCTTGGGTTGATTTACTACTCCTGGAAGCCCTAGTTGGAAAAGCTCTCTAGAATCCCTTGGTGGGCTGAGTTACTAGTCTTGGAAGTGTTGGTTGGACAAACGCTCTAGAAGCCATGTATAAGTTGTGGGTTGAGTTACTATTTCTGGAAGCCTTGCTTGGAAAAATGTTCTGGAAGCCATGGAAGGCTTGGATGGAGACTAATCTAATGATGTTTTTGGTGATGTCCAACCATGAGGTGGAAACACTATTTGGTGGGTTAAGGTGGATGGCCTCTGGAAGCCCTGGATGAGTTTTGATTGATGTGTACTATGAGATCTCACATTCATGCTTAGAATATGGCACAAGGGTGAATGGTTGAAGAGATATTTGGCTCAGTCATTCTATGGTCAGGTGGAACGTGGTAGTCCCATCTATGGTTTTTTCATTTCATTCGTTAATGTGAAATCCATTCCCTTGATTTTCATGTGTAGAGGTATTGATGTATTGATGTATTTATGGATTTGATGACTACTATGTTTACTATATTTATGTTCCTATTATGCTGGTTATATGCACATTTCATGAAAATAGCTATGTAAGGCTCTCATCGTGTTTTTACTTTAATATTAATGGATAATGTGTTTATGAGTTAATGGAGGATAATGCAGCAAATGGAATGAGGGAACAATGGTTCATAGCGATTCTCAAATAAGTATGAGATCCTTACACTTAATTTTGTTATATACACATGTAGGTTACATGTTGATGATATGTTTGGAGAAATGCCCATCATGTCTAGTAGGTGTCTGATGATGTTCTTATTCATATTATTGCATTTGGATCATTTTTTCCTTGCATCCTTACTCATTCTAAGTGATCATTCCATTCTGGACAGTGTCCCAGGCTCTGGGCCGAAAAAGGTGGCTCAAATCTTGAAATGCTAGCATTATTACTGAGACTAACTCACTTGAGCAATGTCTGGGAAGCATTATAAAGCACTTGAGCAGTGTTTGGGGAGCACTAGTCCTAAAACTAACTCACCTGGGAAGTGTCTAGGGAGCGTTACCTTGCCCTTAAGTCTCTCCAACAACAGTGGGACCCAGGGATAGGCAGTCTGAGTGGCTAACTTGTCCCTCGAAGGTTATTTGGATGACGTTAGATGACTATATGTGATGTTACATCGATTACATTTCCTTAAAGTCACCAAGGAGGTTGAATATTATCATAGTGGCCTCTCGTCGCATGTTTACCCTGGCTGGCCGGTTGCTTGGGTGGATGTGGGAGGAGGGTTTTACAGAGTGGTATCAAAGCATGGCTCAATTCTTAGACTGGATGGGTTGAAGGTGTTGGTCATGAATTCATGTAAGTTGCATGTGTGTCTCTTACACTTTCATTTCATGTGCTTTTTTCAATGGCTTGATGATTTATTATGGTCGTAGTATGGTTGCCATGGAGAATTTGATGTTGATTTCGTGAAATGTGTTGGTCATGAGTATGTGACTAGTTGTGTATGGATTATATATCTCTTACATGTTGAATTCATGTCACCTACTTACATCCTCTTATGTTAGGCTATATTTTTTAATATTTTGGATTACATGCATCAGTCTTGTAGGTTGATTACAAGAATTGATCACTTATGCTCGACTACATGTGTTTATGCATATGTGTAGTTGATTGTGCATTGCTTATGCATGTTGATGGTTGCATGTGGAAATGCCTACAATGGATTAATGGTTTTCTTCATTCATGAGGTCATGGTTTGTGTAGCTGATATGGTCATGCATTGATGGCTGGACTCTAGCTGGAATGATGTGTATATGGTTTGGTACTCATTTTTTATGTGTGTATATGCAGTTGCTATGCGTGTGTTCTTTGTTATGATTATGCATGTATAGTAGGTAAAATATGCCTTGTGAAGTCATTGTATGTAATTTAGGTCATCGTAGTTCTATTGGATGTTACGGTGCTAATATGTTGGGTGAGATAGAGCAGGAGATGTAGATCATCATAATGAAGTTGCAGCATTAGACTTTGGGATAAGAGTAAATCGTCATATAGGTAGTGTACGTTTGGCATGCAGGTATGTAAGTTAAGGATTACTATATGCATTAGCGTTATATATGTTAGGTTTATGAACATGTATTTGATGTTATGGTTGCATTCATGATAGATGTTGGTTGATTAGTGTAGTTATATGCACATGTGTCGAATAGTCAAGAATGATAGTAACCTGTAGTTGTATGCATTGCTATTGTTGTTTTATATTAGATAACACAATGATTATGCTATATGTTGTTGATGAGTATGTTATAGGTTAATTTTTTGATTTTTATATGACATTTAGCTTGACAATTCAGTTTTATGATGTTGGTGAGCATGATATATAGCTTATTGTTGTTATATGCTATTAACTTGATGATCAGAGTTATTTGATTGAGATCTTGATGTTGTAATTTGGATTGGTCATATGTGTGATGGTTATTTTCAATGCATTGAAGATATTGATGTTCTATTTATTGTGTTAACCTGGTTTGACCTATAAAGAAGAGGATATACACCAGGACCCAACCCTAGAGAAAGAAGAAATGAATCTGACCATATCTTGTAAAAAATTGGCAAGAATTACCACTCCTCAAACTCTCAAGATAGAAGGACATATCAAGAAGAAAAAGGTTAAAGATGTGAAATATCACATCGAGAAAGAAGAAATGAATCCAACCATATCTTGTAATGCATTGGTCAGAATTACCACTCCTCAAACTATCAATATAGAAGGACATATCAAAAAGAAAAATGTTCAAGAAGTGAAAGATCACATCGAGCATAAAGAAATGCATCCGACCATATATTATAAAGCATTATAATAAATTACCACTCCTCAAAATCTCAAGATAGAAGGACATATCAAGAAGAAAAAGGTTCAAGTAGTGAAATATCACATCGAGCTTCAACAACAAGTTCTCCAAATTTTAAAGTATAATGCCACTTTGGTGCAGAATCGAATGAAACAACACGTAGATCAACATCATGGTGAAGAATTCTTGATGTAGGTGATTTGGTATTTTTATGGCTGCATCTCAAGCAAGCTATTTATGATAAGGAAATGTTGGCAATACTACATGCACCTAAGAAACGGCGACATTACCTAATGGGAAGACACTTCAAGGTAAAAATGGATCGTGATTGTCTTAAATACATTTTAGAACGAATATTATCTTTAGAAGAATAGAAAAAATGGGTCACAGATAAGTTGGGTTATGACTTTGACATCATCCAAGAATTGTTCATTTGTGTAATGTAAGGGAGGTTTCCCCCTCGAAGAGGTTGAATTATGAGGTGTTTATTCTCTTTTTGTAGTGGGTATTTAGAGAAAGAATTCAAGTATATTAATTTATTTCAATGAATATATGATCATAGTCTAGTTCCCACTTTGCATTTTTTTGTAGGAATTCCATTTTAAGATCAATTTTGTGTTTAATTTAGAATTTTTCTTTCTTAAGTGGACTAAGAAAATACAAAAAAATATATGTTTCTTACACGAGACAAAGTTTTATATACTAATCCATGTCATCGTATCCCTCAAGGATCAAATGAAAAGTGTCTAGTGTTAAGCCTTATGACCTTTATATTGTAGGTTCACATGCTAGCAGGTCTCAGAACTGTTTTCTGATTTTCAAATTCCCTGTTTAGGCTAATAGGAAAACTGGATTTGTTATGCACAATACGAGCTTCCAATCTTTAAAGGTTTTTTGGCTATATAGAAAATAAAATGTTTGTTCTTGTCATCATCCAACACTTGGATCATGGAATTTGATCCATATTACATCAAATTTATCTAATTTTTTGTATGCTTGAATGATACCATCTCCACCATTGACAAGATCATATTGTGAGTCATAGTTCCCAACATATATTTCAACTATCATGTTAAATTTTATCACGATTTGTAAAGGAAATGTTGCTATATGTGCATGAGAAGGTATGTTGCCATGGTTTTATCCTTCATAATAAATTACATCAATTAGAATTTCTTCACAAGGAACAATAGACAACATTTTCTTGGTGTGCAATGTGACATCCCTATTCCTAAAAAATAGATAAGGGAACGTGGGATCATTAGGAGCATTTTGAATACAATTTCTATTGAGGTAATGCAAATCATCTTTTGTATGATTATTTGTACAAATCCTATTCAAAATGGAAATGAATTTTTCATTTTTTTGACGCATTGTAGTGTGAAATTCATAATACATTACATGTTCTTGCCAAAGGTCATATTTTATTGGTTTCTTTCTCATTGTAGGTTATTCAAATATTAGTGAATCATGTTAGGTCGTGCTTGGTATAGATAACAACAAAATATGATGTCAATGTTTCGAAAGAATTTTGTTTAAACATGATAAATATTCCTTAGTCGATCATCAATGTGATATAGAAAACAACTCCCAATCAAAGATACTTCATCAATGCAAAATAATCTCAATTCTTGGTAAATTGTTGTTAAGTTTTCTAAGACTTCATTGCTAAGTGGAAGAGAAATAGATTTTTTTTAAGGAGTTAGCAATGCATAATGAATTGTCGCTCCACCTGCATTATATGCAGCTTTACCTATATATTCTAATATCAATCCCTTTGGTTTCAAAGGGTGTTTATTGTAATGTGAATTGTAAATTCGCATGAGCATTTGTAATATGTCTTTTGTTATAAATGCTTTTCCAATGCCCTCTCCTCCAATCAATAATAAGTAGAGTGGTTTGTCTATCTTCATTGATTTTTTCATTGCAATGTCTTTGAGAATTTCTTGTTGTTCTCTATTGAAAATTCTTCTAATTCTGTATTATTCTTGATTGCTAAGCATAAATGGGTGTTATATCAACTGAAAACCAATATTAAGATGTCCTTTTTTGTCATGGAATTAGACAAATTGTAGATCTTTATCCCGGTCATAATTTCATCCAAATCATTGGATATGCAAGGTTTCTTTATCGTGTCAGTGGAAGCTATAGGGTTGTTGTAAACTTCTTGAATTGCTTGTACCAAATCACCTGTTTTGTTGACATGTTGCTTCATTGCTCTTTATTATATTCTTATGTAACATTTATGCACTATTATATGTTGGCCAGTCATTCTTTAGTGAATTTTCATTCTTTAGTGTACCGTCTTTCTTATACTTTGATACGAATTCAACTAAGCATAATTCTTAATAGCGTGTTGTCTATTGATGTAGTACTCAATGATGGAATTTCACATAGCATCTTCAGATTTTCCAGGTATTTGTTTTAGAATAATGGATGGTTTAAGTATAAATGTGTGCTCATCTATTGGTGCTGTGTTTATAAATTTGTGTTCCCTTGAACTATGATTCAATGGTAAAGAGAGTGCTATGTGGAATTCTTGTTGAGGAAAATTTTGTTGATATTAAGAAAGGCATTGCTTAATGACCTTATCATTTGAATAACAAACAATTTTCTCTTTTCATGTTCTTGGCATATCCTTTTGAATGCAGTTGTCATCAATTTGTTAGATTTGGTCATATATGAACTGCAATATGATGTTGCAACATATGTGTTGAGCACATATTGAGCATCCGTATTTGCATTCCACAGATGCAATATATTGTACCATATCTATGGTAGTTTTCATTGAAAGAACACCATGGTTTTGTTAATGTAATTTGTATTACTTTGATGTAATTAGTTTATGTTAAATGCAACTCATCCAAGAATTGTTCATAAGTAGTTGATTTCTCATAGTATTTTTGTTCTAAGGTACTTTGTAACAACATTTCCTTTTCATTTATTCACCTGTCTAGCAAAGTAATGGGTTCAAGAATTGTTGTCCTTTCCATTGGACGCATTACGAAATTGTATCTACAATGTGATGCTTTTATTTTTTTACAACTTTTGGTATGATAGTGTTCATGTATCTTTGCAAGCTCTAGAAGAAGTCGATATGTGTTACAAGTTATATATTTGTCCAAGAGGTTTGTAATTTAAGCGTTACTATTTATTCCATTTATTGGAGAATTTTATATCCATCGAATAGCATGTCATGTGCATTCCTTCTATTTTGGAACTCAATTAAAAAGTAATAATCTATTATTTTTCCAAAAAATGTATTATCTTGACAAATCAATTTTTTTATGGTATCTGTCTTATGTCTATAATAATGTGTACAAGTTAGTGTCTCCTTTCTTACAACATAATTAATGTTTTATTCCTCAATTGTTTCAATTTGATTCCTTTTTCTTCCATTGCTATGTAATTTAGTAAGAGTTTCTACTAGTAGATTCCAACAATGTTCTGCACTTGTAAATGTAACAAAAAAAATTGGAGGGACTAATTGTCGTATCATTGCAAATATATGTTTTTACATTTGTTTTAGTTTGTTAGGATAAATTCTTATGTGATTGGAATCTATGTATCCAATGTGACCTTTTAGTAATTGTTCTAAATTGGGTTTGTATTTAACATCCTTTTCTAATAACTTTCTGCCTTGCAGGTTTCCTTTCCTTATTTAGATTTAAATGCATGTGATGAATTTTTCAATGATTATTCACTTTGTTTTAAAGAACAAATATGTGAGGTGATAAGAATATTCACTAGTGTGATGCATTAGTTCCCATTTCACTATTTCTTGGTAACAAAATATTTGTACTATGTCATTGTACATGGATCTCCAAAGAATAGCGTTGGGAAACTCATCTCTTCAACAAATTTGTATTTCAATATTTCAAGTGGTCATTTCCCTTCAGTTGGTGTTATTTCAATGATCTTGTCTTGCAAATCATGAATATGTTGTGAACCCTTGAATCCATGTACCAAGGTCTCAGTTGGTATTTCTCTTATTGAATTGTTGTTTGTTTCACTTTTACTATCATTGTCCTCGTCCTTAGATGTATTATCTTTAATGTTCAATTCGAGGATATGATTCCAATTTCTATTAATGGAAATATTTTCAACATACATAAATATCGAGAACATACTTATTTTAGTGCTTTCATGACAATATTCACACGGAGTTTCCTTGTTTGATATGCATTATTTGACTCCAATTATATTTTTAATCAAATATAAATTGTTATTATATTGTCCATTAATTGTGTCAATTCCTTTTTAATAATGTCCATGTGCACAGGTACATTGATTATTGAATCGTTTAAGCCTATTTTGGATTGCTTGTAGCCCCATTTCCTTATTTGTGCAAAATAAATTCTTAATGCTACAAGCCTCTCTTCAAGCTCTAAAAGTGTTTCTACAGTTTGAAATGGTTTATTATGTCTTATTTGTTTAGGTGTTACAAGTCAGGTAACTTTTCATTATGAAGTGCTCTTTTTCAAAATTTGTAAATTATGTTGAGAGGAAACGATTTTCCTCTTCCATATATGTTTATCTACATTTGTTTGAGTCAAGTCCAATGTTTGGCATGTTCATTCCAAATTGGAACTTCTTACATATTGGACATTTGTTTTTAGGTGTGTCTTCAATTTGGTTTTTGTAAATTTCTATAGGAGTATTCTTTGGTGAGTAACAATCTTTATTCCTTATTTTTTTCTACAGTCTTCAGTGTTGTTTTTGTTATGTGTACATATGATTTGTTTAAATTTTGGAAGTTTATCCTAGTTCTGTTGTTTTGATTCATTTCTACTATTTTATGGTGTAGATTATATTGAATTCCATTTTGATTTGAATAATGGCTCATAATGAATATGTGATGTACTTGTTTGGAATGATAGTATGTTATATGTTCGATCTCAATTTGTATTTGATGAGTAGTAATTGAGAATACTTTTAGTGACAGATGACCATATTTGTATGTTTACATTGAATATGATTGATGTCCACTAGAAGAAAAATGATGTTCCTTCAACTCTTCCTTTTTCGTATATATTTTCCATATTAATAAGATATTATTTCCATCCTACAACCATTGTTTGACTTTGTATACTTTCATTTGTTAAGTGTTTTTTTAGACAATGTAATTCATCTTGGTTTCTACCAATCAATGCATTGTAGAAGGATTGGACAATATAGAATCTCAAATATTTTTCATCAAATTCAGATGCTATGAAATGAAAAATTGCAGTGAACATGCTATTGGGACATTTGGAAATAGGTGTTCTTGCTTTATCCAATCCATGAATTTGAATTTCATGAAAAATGGATTGGTAATGATTTTCAATATCTTTGCAAAGAGATGTCAAATAATAATTGGAGACAAATTTTCATCTAGGAAATCTTTTGTATAATAAAGGATCAAAATGTCCATTAACACGATTTGTATCAAGAAACAAAATGTTTAGTGGAATTGTATCTAGATCGCGATTGAAGAAAAAATACCTTGTATTTATTGTTAGTGACCAAACTCCAATTGGTATGTTCAACCACTTCGATAGTGATTTTATGAAAATTTTGTCTCCCCATACTCGTCTTCTAGATTGAAAATTATTGTTTGAAGCAGAGAATCACATTTTATGAAGGTAAGTGTCAACATCATGAATCCCATAAAGTTGATACAACATATCAGGGTCTAGTTTATATTGGTATGATTATTTTGCCTCTATGTCATTGTGATGTAGACAAATGTGGAAATGGTCTATTATTCCATTTCGTAGTTCAATTGGCGAGTAACAGAAGTGCAATAACACTTAAAATGCATTTAACAAACAATCTATAGGAGTATATACAAATCGTTGTAGTATGAAAAGACTATTCTTGTTTAAGACCTAATCAATTATAGCATTTACATGACATTGTTTTGTTGAATGGCACTTTTCAGCATCCAAGATTTCAACCATTTTTGTATGTAATTATTCTTGAAATTTGTATTATGATTTTTTTATTTAGTTCTATGTACATTAGATCTTTTTTACTCAAAGTTGAGAGAGTGTTCAACTCTTTTTTTTAACAAGGATATGTCTTTGATAATGTTTACTAGGTTAAAAGAGTTATTGTATTTTGATATTTTCTATGTGATTTGGAATAGTGAAAAAAAGGACATAACTTTCCAATTGACTAGATAATATTTTGTACTTTTGTGTTTCTTCAAAATATCACTGCAAAACAAAGCACTTGTGACATTGATCATTATTTTTAAAGATATGAACTTCACATAGAAGGTATGTACTAGCTAATAATAATTGACATTTATATGCAATAGGAAGTATCAAAGACACATTATATGTGTTTTTATTAGTAAAACATACTACATGTTAATTTTTGGCATAAAAAATGTACTATTTTTGCTATATATGTGATTTTAGAATTCGTTTATGTAAATTTACCTTTTACAATTTACCATATAATAAAAGTAATCACATCACTTCTACATACTTCATCTTGATGCATTGCTTATACATACTTCATGTGTATGTATGATGAGTCACTGATTATTAAGATGTTGCCATACTTATAATGACAGTAGATGACAATCATAGTAGTTTCAAAGGTAGCATTATTTGCATTGCTAAAGGTAGCATTTATAGCAGTTCAACTACCAATTCATCTAAGATAAAATGGCCTTGTGTAGAAGGACAAATTAACAATGGGTTCACTACTAGTGGAGGTATTTATTTATCTACTTTGTGTAGTAGTGTATGTCAAGAATAGAAGGCATTATTTACAATGCTATAAGTAAAAAATAAAGTTATAACTATCTAACACCTTCTTCTTCGTATAAATATTTCTATGGTTATATGTTTTAAAAACTAATGTTTTAACTTGATGGGGGGCCACCTGGCAAAAAAAAACTGAATGTATATTTTATAATAAATAATTAAGATTTTAAAGCTGGAAATGGTGGGAAAAGTAAGCATGTTAATATGAAAATTATATATTTAGATAATTATCCACTCAGTTGAAGGTCAATACTGAGGGAATAAATATGTGGGAGATAACAATAATTTTTTGTTCTGTTGGAGAAAAAAACAAATTTTCTTACTTTTTAAAAGGAAAAAAGGAAACGACCTAGGCTAAGTGGATAAGTAGACCCCTGAAAGGAAGGACGTTTCCAAAATTAAACATCTACTCACAATCATGTATAACAGATACGAATTGGGAATCAACAAGAGGTTGCTGAAGGCCAGAGTCAAGCTTCTCAGCTTGGGGGGGACTAGACAACACTTGGTTCATGGTTGGGAGGAAAATCATTTTCCACGTTGCATTAGTTAGACATTGCTATCATTATTGTGTTATGATATTTTTTTCTTTATTCTTAGATTTCTAATGAAAGTTTGAAATAGTTTTCTTCTGTGTGATATGATTATGGGGTGCATGTTGTTTTAGAGTAGATGATTTAAGAAATGGAATTTGTGGTTACATGTTTTTCCTTGTGACTACAATGTTTAGAGAGTAACTAACTTAAGGGAATGGAAGTGTAGGATGTGCATAAATTTTCCCTGAATGTTATGTTTAACAAAACTAGAATACATGGGTTAATACTTATTAGATATTACAATGCATGTTTTGTTGTTAGCTTTAATTTGAATTGAATTACTGGTAAGTGTTAAAGTTAGACTCCATGGCGATAGATAAAGGTGAATTATTTTTATTGTGGTAAAGTAGGTATAATAGGAAAAGTCCTCAATAGGATTTCAGAAAAGTTGAATGCTTGTAAGAGTAAATTTCTAGATTTAAATTCCTGTAAGAGTAAATCTCTAGATTAATGTGTTGATGTCAAGAAAAAGTTAGCTTCTATAATCATAGATTATTTAACATTTAAAAAGGTATTTGAGAACCCCCAAGCATGTCGCTTGGTCGTTCCCATTTCGAAATGGACTGAAACTGTTGTCCTAGGATAAAATGTGGAGTTGGGTAGAAAATTAAAGGCATGCAGTGCTAGCAATACCGAGGAATTGGAGAGAAATCATTAGCAACTCAAACCCGACAAAAATAAAAGTTAGGATAGAGTCATGATGTATAACAACCTAGGATTCATTTTAATTCCAGGGGATTTATTTGAATGCAGAACCTGCTGCAGGGTGGGTGAGAAATCGTAAAGCGCACACTAATACACCTAGCTAGTGTCTAGAGCTCCTAAAAATCACACCTAACTAGAGTAGATGTAAATTCACAATTTACTAGATCAACCTAACTATAACTAAACATTACTCGGGCAATAAGATAGAAACCTACGACCTTGCAAACTGTAAATATTGTTTAACAGGAAAATGAGAAATTACACTATTATGTAGAAAATAAAATAATTTAATAGAACACATAGGCATAGGAGACCTTTAATATGATGAATGTATATAAAAAAATACAGCTGTACATATTATAATCACTTTATTTTACCCAGATCATACGATACTGTAAATAGGAAATTTTTCTTGCCACAATGAGTATTTTAGCATATTAGATAAAATCTACAGGACTCCTTATGTTCATGAAAAAAACATCGAAATATTGTATGAGAACTTCTATCCCACAAGAAACCACAACTAGATGAACGTGGTGAAATCCAGAAAGAGAATAACTTAATCAAATTTCTTGAAATGTTCAATTGTTACAATCGTGTTGGAGGTAAGGAGCTGTAGGTCCTTTAAAAGAAACAAACACCTACAAATTTATATCTTAGACGGAAGATGACAACCCATAACAAACAAAACATAAATTATAGTATAGTATAACTTACTTAGAAAAGTTTCAATTGTATAGTCTAGCAAAGAATATGATCCAGTGAGGCTTCTTTAATATTACAATTATGGTGAGGACGAAACCACTTCTTAATACAACCACTTTGAATAGCGGTAATAGGAACAAATTTTATCGAAACCAGACTCAAACACCATTGTAATCATAGATAGAGGTCTTCAAAAGACTGGAACTGGGACAACGCATCAAGGGAGCTAAGAAAACATGAATCATAGTAGACAGGTAGTGATTAGTAGGGAATAAAACCATGCAAAGTGTACCCACCTGGAGTGAAACCAATAGGTGCGCAAGAAACTTAGTTGTAATACTGTCTGTAAAGCCAAAAAAAAATGAAAATCTTGAACTTTTACCTGTCAACACTGAAAGTGAAAATCAGAAGTGATTGGAGATGTTTGGAGTAAGAATACACCCTATAGTGGACAAAAAACTAAAAAAAAAAAAAATAAACCATGTTACCTGTGAGCTCATAAAGTGATTCCTCTACTCACCTAGGAACCTTTCATTTGAAAAACAACCCAAAGAAAGGAAAGTTAAAGTGGAATACTAAGAATCAAATTAAGGGTTTAAACTATAATTTTTCCAAGGAATTTTGAGGATTCAAGTGTCACCTGAGCGTATGAGTTGTTACCCAACTCCATGATGCTGAAAACTTTACTGCGCACAACATTATACAAGATGGTAAACCCTAGAAGCCCTGAAAAGAAGTTGACCCCAACTCAACAAGTTAGAAGAACATGGCTCGAAAATGGAATTAGGGGTTCTTACAGAAATGTTTTACCTGTAGAATAAGAGAAGAAATCTAGTGAAAGAGGGCCATACATATCCTCTTCTTTGTGTATCGTGCAAGAAAATGAAATATAGGGGACCATATTAAACTTTACAATTTAGAAATTGACATGAATAAACCAAACTTTTATATAGATACACTATATCACCAATAACCCAATACTTGAATGGTCAGGTGCTGAGAGGATACAAACCGAACGAACTAGGAAGTGCAGGGAATGCCACCTTTGTTGCCTTGCAGGAGCCGGGTATCCATGGAATGCTTCTCAGCGCAACAACAAAACCAAGAAAAATCTAGCTCAGGGAAAAGTATAAACTCGAATAGTTTTAGGGTAAAAGAACTTGGCTAGAGGACCATTGATCTAGAAACAAGACCTTGTCACCATTGATCTGCACTAGCCTCAAGAAAGGGGATGATTCAGGAGAAGTGCATGATAATCACATGAATACCATGCATTGGAAGCTTTTAAGTGATAAAAAAATACGTAGGTACCAGTGATACATAGAGAGGAATTAAATACATTAGAACATGAGGTAGTGGAGATGTATTCATACCTTCATGCCATTCATTTTTACACTTCGAACCGCAAGGGTCATATTATAAGGGTATGGGTAGGATACCAAATTCATACCACTGTTGCAAGACAAGTATATAAATCACTCTATGTTGCACATCGATAACTATGGAAAGAAAAACATAGCATTAAAATGTTTGGCCACCTTTATGCATGAGATGATAGTTAAATAATAATAAGAAAATATTCATTATGTATGATGCAAAAGGGATGGTATAAAGAAAAAAGAAAAAAGATCTTTACTCGTAGCACTATTATATTTTCAAGTTTTGTATGGAAAATTCAATAAGGAGGTGTGAAAAATGGTATCAAAGCCCAGATACTACACTGAACCTTGTGGGAAAAATCTCCAAGGAAACATAATTAAGAAAAAATATAGATATAAATATAGTTACACAGTAGAAAATATAGACCATATAGGTTTTTAATGACTCTTGTGTGCGTTATAAGGTACCAGTGAATAAAATGTTGCAGGATGACAGAAGATACCCCTCCAAATAATGTGGGTGATTAAGAGTTGTACATTGAATTAGGGGAAGGAATTAATTCACTTCCTTCATAGCAGGTGGATCTGGTGAAAATTATGCAATAGGAAATATTGTAGTTACGAAGAAGTAAAGAGCAATTACTGATAACCAATGCAAATAGGAGAAGATGATTTGAGAATTGACAAATAAATCTAGCCACAAAAGTGTTGAACAAGAAGGGAAAAAAGGGGAAACAAATTTGGAAAAATCAGAAGGTGGAGGGGAGTCAAGCCGGACATCCCCAAAGGAACAAAAATGAAAGAATAAAGTGGAGTTTTATAGCGAATTTGTAAGGATTAGGTCCCATACATTTGATGGGGAAAAGGAAGAAGATGCAGAGGTGTGGTTACTAAACATGATCAAATATTATCAGGTGTATGAATATGAAAGTAATTTAAATGCTCGATTTGCTATTTGTCAATTATAAGGGAAAGCTACCTTGCAGTGGGAAGAGGTCAAAATCGTACATCAGTTAGAAGAGAAGATTGTATCCTAGGAATAATTTCAAAATAATTTTCAGGCTCTTTATTTAAGTGAACTTTATTATGACAATCATGCCAAAGAATTCCATGAGATGAAGCTGGGAAAACTCTCCATGGATGAATTTGTGGCAAAGTTCACTAATTTGTTGCATTATATACCATCTATTAAGGAGTAAAAGGCAAAAATAAAATTACTTTTGAATTGTTGACCAATTTCATATAAGGAGTGAGTTGAGTTTTATTATCCAAAAATAATGGATGAAATGGTAAGGAAAGCTAGGTTGTGTTACCAACAATTGAAGAACAAGAACGATGATGGAAAGGCTAAATAAGCTAGAAGGGAGTTTTAAGAAGAATAAGACTCCTTACCTAAATTTTTTTGGTAAATATCACCAAAAGAAGAAGGTGGGCCGAGTGAATGTCACTCTCCTAGCATAGTCTTATACATGATTGAAGCCTATGGAGTTAAATAGTAGGAGGAATGGTGGTTCCAAAGAGTGGAAAACAATAAAGTGTTGGGGTTGTCGGGAGCCACAATTACTCAGAGACTACAAGAATAACCCTAGGCTGGTCCAAAATATTTAGACCATTCAGGAAGCATCAATTGTTACTGACATGGCTTAGAACATTCCTAGAATCAGCACGACACTGGAAGATAGGCAATTTGAACACCAGTCCACCATGATTGAAATTGAAGGTACTAGATTGAACCATACTGTCTTTGTGTTAATAAATCTAGGAATTAAAAATTGAAAAATTTAGGAAGGCCTAGCTCGTCTAGTTAACGACTGGTACCAAGAGACAAGTTACCAGGCAAACAAGATAGTGTGGTATTAATTTAAATGGTTATTTCCCAGTAACAGATCTAAATATTCTTCATTTGCAATCATATGACATATTAATAGGAATGGATTGGTTAGAAAAATAGGGTACTATCATAAATTGCTTGGAAAATATAGTTAAATGTGCAGATCCAAAGGGACAGAAATGGTTAATTAGAGGGAAACCAAAACCTTTGTTAGACCGTTAGATCACAACATTACGGTTAAAAAGGAGTGCTAGGAAAGGATGCCAGTTGTATTTGGTACAAATAGAAACTAATGAGAAACTAAGGAAACATTGATCAGTTTACCTGTGATAGAAAATTTCAAGATGTCTTTTAGGAATAAATTCCAGGATTACCACCATGTAGAGACATATATTTTACCATTGACCTGGTACCTGGGGTAGCACCAGTGTCTAGAGAACCCTACAGAATCAGTACCCTAGAATTACTCAAATTAAAAATGTAGTTGCAAGA
The DNA here is from genome assembly GCA_000404065.3 of Pinus taeda. Lineage (NCBI taxonomy): Eukaryota > Viridiplantae > Streptophyta > Pinopsida > Pinales > Pinaceae > Pinus > Pinus taeda. The sequence goes on along the minus strand of APFE031232201.1, from coordinate 12,608 downwards.
ATTGCTTGATAAAGGATATATATGACCTAGTGTCTCACCTTGGGGGGCAGCAATACTTTATGTTAAGAACAAGGACGGTACCTTGAGAATGTAAATTGATTATCGCCAATTAAGTAAGTTAACCATTAAGAAAAAATATCCACTTTCATTAGTAGATGATTTGTTTAATCAGGTGAGAGAAGCAAGCATCTTCTAAAAAATTGATTGGAGAACTAGCTATCACCAGTTACTAATCAAGAATGAAGGCATATACAAGACAACTTTTAGAAGTAGATATGATCATTATGATTTTTTGGTATTGCCTTTTGGCCTCACAAATTCACCAACAATGTTTATGTGTCTGATGAATATCATACTTCATCCTTATTTGGACAAATTCGTACTAGTGTTTATAGAAGACACTGATTTATTCCAAAAGTGAGGAAGAACATAAGAAGCACTTTAGAATAGTACTCGATACCTTAAGGGAGCATCAATTGTATGCCAAATTTAGCAAGTGTGAATTTTATAAGGATAGAATTCAGTATTCGGGGCATATTATTTCCAAAGAAGGATTAGTTGTGGATCCCAAGAAAATCAAAACTATTATGAATTGAAAAATACATAAAGAAGAATTAGTAGTGTGTTCCTTTATGGGGATTGTATGTCCCTACTGTTGATTTATAGAAGTCTTTTCTAAACTAGCACATCTCATCACTTCCTTACAAAAAAGGGTGTAAAGTTCAAATGGACAGCCAAGCGCAAAGAAAGCTTTGATAGGTTGAAGCCACTATTGGTGAAAACCCCTATACTTAAAATTGCAGATCTAGATAAACTATTCACAATATATATATATTCATGTTTGGAGGGGCTAGGGGGAGTGTTGATGGAAGATAATGCGATAATAGCTTACGAATCCGGAAAACTTAAAGAACATGAGCAAAATTATGTTGTGTATAACTTCAAATTAGCAGTAGTCATACATGCACTTAAAACATGAAGACATTAACTCTTGGGGAAGAATTTTACCTTGGTGATTGATCACCTGAGTCTAAAATATTTTTTCAATCAACCAAATTTGAACACAAGACAAGCGAGGTGGTTGGCATTCCTTAGTGACTTTGATTTTGTAATCAAGCATATTGAAGGGAAGAAGAATAAGTTGGAAGACACCTTGAGTATGCATTCACATATAGCTTAGAGTGACTATTAGTAAAATAAATATAGAATTTGTAGAATAAATGAAATAGGCTATACCCCAAGATCCTCATTATCAAGAACTTCAACAGACAATTCAATAAAAGGGGTATATGGATATGCAAAAACTGCTGAAAAATTACTGATGTAACAAAAGAGGTTATATGTACCCAATGATATTACCTTGAAATAAACAATATTAGATGAATATCACAAGACACCTTATCTAGGCCATCCCGAATACCAAAAAATGCTAACTGTACTAAGAAAAAAATTATTTTGGCTAGGAATCAAAAGAGATGTGGCATAATGTTTAAATAAATGCATGGAATGCGAGCAAGTTAAAGTAGAACATCAACATCATGCAGGATTTTTTAACCCTTTAAACATACAAGAGTGGAAGTGGGAAACCATTTGAATAGATTTTATTACCGTATTACCCCAATCAAAACGTCAGCATGATTTTATTATGGTAGTAGTAGATGTGTTGACGAAGGCAGTGAATTTTATACCTGTACCGTCCACTTTTGGGAATGCTCAAATAGTTAGTATTTTTTATGAGGGACATCTTTTGACTGTAGAGGATACCAAAAGCTATTGTATCAGACAATGACCCAAAGTTTACCTCCATGTTTTGGAAAGCACTCTTTGGGCGACTAGGTACACAACTGAAATTCAGTTCGGATTATCAATTGCAAACAAATGGCCAAATAGAAAGAACAAATAAGATCCTTGAAGATATCCTAAGAATTTATGTCGTGCACCAGCCTACGAAATGGGAATACTTTCTGCATTAGCAGAGTTTGCCTATAACAGCAACTACCAAGGTAGCAATAAAATGAGTCCTTTCGAAGCCTTGTATGGCAGAAAATGCCACACACCTCTTAGTCGGAACTAATCAGAGGATAATCTATGGTTAGGACCAGATGAATTGCAGGAAATGGAGCATTGGGTGAGGATAATATGCTAGAATATCAAATAAACTTGAGACCGATAGAAGATTTCTGCAGACAAGAAAAGGGTACATAAGGAATTCAAAATTTGGGATCATGTGTTTTTGCAGGCAAAACCCCAGAAGAGCACACTTTGAACCAGAACTTGTGCTAAATTGTCCCCGCATTACTATGGACCTTTCAAAAAATTGGATAGATTTGAACCTATATCTTATCCGCGAGATCTTCCCACTCATATTAAAGTGCATAACGTATTTCGTGTATCATTCTTAAATAAATATGTCCATGATAATTATCATGTGGTTGATTGGAATGCGATACAGGTGGAACCTAAACAAGACTTCCTGCCAAAGACACTCCATATTCTAAGTCAGAGAGAGATCGTGCTCCAAAATCGAGGCATCGCTCAAGTTAAGGTACAATTGAAGTACTTTTTCTTGAGGAGGCTATGTGGGAGAAGGAGGATTCTATGAAGGAAGCATGCCAAGGGTTTTTCTCAAAATAGTTAGACATGTAATGTATTATTGAACACCGAGGGCAATGTTATTTTGAGAGGGGGAAATTGTTAGACCCTCTTCTTCATGTAAATATTTATATGGCTATATGTTTTGAAAACTAGTGTTCCAACTAGCTGGTGGGCACCTGAAAGAAAAAATTGAATGTAGATTTATAATAAATAATTAAGCTTTTTAAGTTGGAAACTGTCAAAAAGGGAAGCTTTTTAATCTAAAAATTAAATATTCATATAAGTATCCACTTAGCTGAAGATAAATAGTGAGGGAATAAATATGTGGGAGATAAAAACATATTTTTGATCAATTGGAGAAAAAAATATACTTTGTTACTTTGTTAAAGAAAAAGAGGAAACCGCCTAGGCTAAGAGGATAAGAAAACACCTAAAAGGTAGGACGATGCCAAAACTAAACATTTGTTTATAGTCATGTATACGAGACATGAATTGGTAATCAACAGAAGGTTGTTGAATGCCTGAGTCAAGTTTTTCAGCTCGGTGGGAACCAGGGAGCACTTGGTTCATGGTTGGGAGGAAATGAATTTCCCACGTCACATTTTCTAGTGATAACATCAGTTAGACATTGTTTTCATTATTGTGTTACGATCATTCTAACTTTATTCTTAAATTTCTAATGAAAGGTTTACATAGTTTTCTTCGGCATAATATGATTATGGGGTGCATTGTTTTAGATTAAATGACTTAAGAAATGGAATTTTTGGTTACATGTTGTTCCTTGTGACTGTAAGGTTTAGAGAGTGACTAACTTAAGGGAATGGAATTGCAGGATGTGCATAAATCTTCATTGTACATTATATTTAACAAAACTAGAATACATGGGTTCATACTTATTATATATTACAGTGCATGTTTTGTTTTTAACTTTAATTTTAATTGAATTACTAGTAAGTGTTAAGGTTAGACTCCATGGCGATAGAGAAACATGAATTATTTTTATTGTGGTAAAGTAGTTATAATAGGAAAAGTCCTCAATAAGATTTTGGAAATTTTGAATGCCTATAAGAGTAAATTTCTAGATTTGAATATCTATAAGAGTAAATCTCAAGATTAATGTGTTGATGTGAAGAAAAACTTAGCTTTTGTAATCATACATTATTTAGCATTTAGAAAGGTATTCGAGAACCCCTAAGCCTATCGCTTGTTCATTCCCCTTTCCAGCTTGACTTAAAGGGTTTTCCTAGGATAAAATGTGGAGTTGGGTAGAAAATTAAAGGCATGCAGTGCTAGTAGTGTCGGGGATTTGGAGAGAAATCATTCGTAGATCAAATGTGACCAAAATAAAATTTAGGATAGAGTCACCATGCATAAGAACCCAAGATTCCTTTTTATTCCAGGGGATTCCCTTGAATGCAAAACTTGTTGCAGGATGGGTGAGAATTAGTAAAGCACACTCTAATACACCTAGTTTGTTGCTAGAGTTCCTAAAAATCACACCTAACTAGAGTCGATGTAAATTCACAATAAAAAAGAACATCCCAACAATAACCAAAGATTACTCTTGAAATAAGATAGGAAACAGACAACCTTGCAAGATATACATAATTTTTAATAGGAAAAAGAGAAATTAACTTGTTATGCAAAAAAGAAAAATAATTTAAGAGAACACTCTTGCATAGGAGACCTTTAATACGATGAATGTAAAAAAAACAAATACAATTGTGCATATTATAATCACTTTGTTTTACCCAGATCATACGATACGATGTGATACGGTACTGTAAATAGGAAATTATTCTTGCCATGACAAGTCTTTTAGCATATTAGCTAAACTTTTTATGTTAACAAAAAAAATAGCATAGAAATACTATATTAGAACTTCTATGCCACAACAAACCACAACTAGACGAAGCTGGCAAAATCCAAAAGGAGAATAACTTTATGAAATTCATTCAAATATTCAACTGTTACAATTATGCTGGAGGCAAGGAGCAATGGGTTATTTAAAAGAAACAAACACCTACAAATTTATATATTAGACCCAACATGGGAACCTATAACAAGCAAAAGAGAAATTAGAATATAGTATAAATTACTTAGAAAATTTCCAATTATATATTCCGACTAACACTGTGAGATAGTGATGCTTCTTTAATATTATAATTATGGCGAGGGCGAACCCACTTCTTAATTCAACCCCTTCAAATAGGGGTAATAGGAACAAATTTTATTGAAATGAGTCTCAACCACAATTGTAATCATAGATAGAGGTCTTCAAGAAACCAAAACTGGGACATCGCATCAAGGGAGCTAAGGAAACATGAATCATATAATACAAGCAGTGAATACTCGGGAAGCAAACCACGCGAAGTGTACCCACCTGGAACGAAACAAACATGTGTGAGAACCCAGGTTGCAATAATGTCCATAAAGATGAAATGAATGAAAAGCTCGAAATTTTACCTGTCAACACTAAAAGTGACAATAAAAAGTGGTTGGATATGCCTAGAGTAAAAATATACCCTCTAGTACACAAAAATACAAAGTAAAAACCATGTTACCTGTGAGCTCATAAAGTGATTCCTCTACTCGCCTGCGAACCTACCATTTGAAAAAAAAACCCAAAGGAAAGAAAATAAAAGGGGAATCCTAAGAATTGAATTCAGGGTTTAAACTATAATTGTACCAAGTAATTTCGAGGATTCAAGTGTTACCTGGGTGTACAAGTTGCTACCCAACTCCATGATGCCGAAAACATTACCAGGCACAACAATATACAGGAGGGTAAACCTTGGAAGCCTTGAAAAGAAGTCAACCCCAACTCAAAAACTTAGAATAACATGGAACAAAAATGGAAAAAATAGTGGTTCTTGCATAAACGCATTACCTGTACAATAAGAGAAGCAATCCGGGGAAAGAGGGCCATACATATCCTCTTCTTCGCATACCTTGTGATATAATGAAATAGAGAGGACCATATCAAACTCTACAATTTACAAGTTGACATGAATAAATGACAAATTTATATAGATTCAATATATCAAGAATAATGCAATACCTAATTTGTGAGGTGCTGAGACAATACACATCGAACGAAGTAGGAAGTGCAAGGAATGATACCTTTGTGGCCTTGTAGGAGCTAGGTATCCATGGTGTGCCTCTCTATACGACAACAAAACAAAGAAAAATCTAGCTCAAGGCAAAGTATAAACTCAAATAGGGTAAAGGTAAAAGCACTTAGCTAGAGAATTGTTGATTTGGAAACAAAACCATGGTACCATTTCTCTCAGCTATTCTCGAGAAGGGGGATGAGCCAGAAGAGGTTTGTGATAGTCATGTGAATACCATGCATTGGAAGCATTTAATTCGTAGAAAAAAAGGTAGGTACCAGTGAGACATAGGGGGGAATTAAATACATTATAACATGAGGTAGTGGAGAGGCATTCATACCTTCCAGCCATTCATTTTTACACTTGGGACCATAAGGACCGTATTATAAGGGTAGTGTTAGGATACACAATTCATACCATTGTTGCAAGACAAATACATAAATCACTCTTTGTTGTAGCTCGATAATTATGGAAAGAAAAACATAACTTTAAAATGTGTGGCTACCTTTAGTCATGAGATGATAATTAAAT